>JAVRKA010001215.1:0-20671 GCA_034508555.1 Venustoraphidia nigricollis | reverse complement strand
GGGCCCCGAGGGCCCAATGCTCTCCGTTGTACAATCATGTGTATATATGTATAATGTACATATTGTTGCACGTAAACTGGTTTTGCTGGCGTATTGTTGCTACAATTGAAATCGAAACTCGTTCTTGGAACGACACTTGAATATTGTTACCGATACAATATATACAGGCTGTCTTTATTTTTATGTTATATAGGACGCTCAATATGCCAGAAAGATTGTGGTGTTCAATAAATTAAAAAGAGCAAAATAAGAGAACTACATTGCTAAAGGAAAGTGATACAAAAAAAAACTCTTGTCCGTATTTAGTTTTGTTCCAATAAAATATTAATATAATGGCAACTTTGGTTGAGGAACAATTTAAAAACTGGTCAAGTGCGAGCCGAACTCGCGTTCAGTACCATTCTATTTAAAGGCTTTAGGTTTTCTTGTAAACTATGAGTGAAGCCCTATATTCCCGATTTTTTCAAAATTTTAGGCTGATTTTCGTATATTTTTTAATATATTTTAAGCTATGCATTTTAAAATTATAAAAAAATATATTTGCATTCCTCATAGCTAGCCCTTTCATCTGAAAATTTTTTTTTTAATTTTCTAATTTGGCCCCCAAAATCGGAACTCGTTTATTTACGCTATATTATTTGGTCATCTAACTTTAAACATGTATCAAATTTCCACTTTTTTCGTTTAGAAGATTCAGAAAAAACAAGCTGTGACACGTTCTTTAAGTGTTCAGTTTTTTCATAGGATGTACGGAACCCTAAAACAAGCGTCTATCGATGTTTCGCTTGTGGTCAACATTTTGATTATCAGGGACTCAGGTAAGTCGAAGGGTGATAAATTGTATTAAGTCCTATGAATGCATGATCATAATATTTCGAGTAACTGCAATTTCTTTAAAATGATTACATTGAAAATTACCATTAATTTAGACCAGTGGTTTTTAACCTGGGTTCGATCGAACACCAGGGGTTCGGTGAATCAGTCTCGTGGGTTCGGTGGAGGCACTGAGTTGCAGTAAATATTCATTATTATGGTTTTGTTTTTGTGTGAAAATCATGTTTTAATATTTTAATGGTTTTAATGGGGTTCAGTACCTCCAAAAAGGTTAAGAACCACTGATTTAGACAAACAAAATGTTTTATTGAGAATTTTAAATACAATCATTTTAAATTGATAGCGAAAATATATTTTTCGAAATACTGGTCACAAGCGAAACATCGATAAAAACTTCTTTTTAAATTGTTTCTCAACCAAACTATCTCTTATCGGCAAAAGAAAATATTGCAGGAAAAACACATCTTGGTACGAAAATACTCGCCTCAAAGTTAAAACAAAAATTGTTGAACAAAAAGAATAACAATTTCCAGTCTTTTCCGATGAAATTGAATTTTCACTTTTAAGAAGAAAAACCTCGAATATAAATATCTTTCCAAAATTATTGTTATTAGCAGACAACATTGTATTTTCAATTTTATCAAGATCGAATGATTTTTTTGAGATTACAGTTCCAAGATGGCGCGTTCTTACAACCTTTCCGTAACGTTTTTCTGTTGCACATTAAAATCGGTTCATCTATTCAAGAGATATGAGTCATACATACAACGGGTGTTACAAATAGTCATCTTAAAAAATGGGTACATCGTCTACTTATGTGACACTTCTAAGTAGACACACCACGAGTGTGTACCCGTGATATTTATACTTGGCACGTATCCTCTTATGACAAACACTTCAACAGTTAAATTAACATCAGCTGTCAAAAAACCCGGGTCGCAGTGCCAAAACTCTGCCGACAATATAGTGTATTTGCTTGTATAGGGCCGTGTGGTTTTATACTTTTATTATGTGAAATTAAGTTTGTTTTTGGGCAAAAAAAAAATTTAACCCCTTAATACACCCCTTAAAATAACATTTTTTTTCTTAATTGTAATATTATTATCAATCTAACGTCTACACCGAATTAAATACACCCTTCAATAAATAAGTCACTATCTGCAAACTAGTGTTTTCATAAAATTTGTAAATCCGGTCCTGTCGGGCCGATTTCATTAAAATTTTGGGGACACTTTTTAATTACTACCAAAGGGTTAAATTTCAATTTTGAAACGATTCGGAGAATTTTTTCGGTATTTCGGGGCCCAAAAACATTTTTCAACCCCTAAGAACTACCCTTAAAATAGCCCGATTAGGCCCATTTTAAATAGGCTTCTTGCGGTGATGGATTTCAACACGTGGTCCAAATTTCGTTGAAATCAATTAACTCTTTCGAAAGTTATTGCGCGTACACATATATATATATATATATATATATATATATATAATATATATATATATATATATATATATATACATATATATATAAACATTTTTAAAAATGGTGCCAAAGTGTTTAGGAGGTTACGAAACGTCGAGAAATTTTGGTCCGACCCTTAGGTCCCGCCATCCGACCGACGCCAATAGTGTATGTTGCCATATGGCAAATACACTAACAAGTCTCCCTCAATTCAGTAGGGAGCTCTGGCCATATATCGAAAATTATGATATTGTTAATCAAAGCACGGAACGGAAGGATTATTTGTCTGTGTAAAATCTTTTGGACGCTCGTCTATAAAATAGCTGCTTTTCATGCCTGTATAGCGATAGTACAGTGATCCATTTCGCACTAGTGCCCAAAATAAAGCAAAAAAAAACGAGTGTGCTTTAGACCACACTACTGAAGTAAAACTTCCTAACAGCATAAACCTAATTAAAATTAAAAAATTAATAAAAAAAAACATAAAAAATGATAAAAAAAATCCTTAAAAATACTACTCGCTGCGGAGAGGATTCGAAACTGTGCGATCAAATCACATTAGGCTTCGAGTCTACACTTTACCGCGTCGCCAGTCTAGCTCCGTGTTTACGTGCCATTAAAACAGTATACAAAGAGCACATGTTCCAGTTGATAGTTTCAACTTCCGTTTGCGTTCGCCGTTCGGCGTTCGCAACTTCCGTAAGAATTTCGTCTCGCATTTGCCACCTTACTCCTTATTCAAGCGTGCGTAAAGAAGTTTTATTTCAAAAAAACAGTAATTTCCAAAAAACTCCTGTCGTTTGCCATTTATTACTATCAAAAGTAACGGAGATAACTCAGCAAAGAAAGCCTTGTTTCTATATACAGAACTCTAATATAGAATTCGTATTGGCCGAACACAACTGTCAAATAATAAATCATATATTTATTTTGAGTGAAAATCAGCTATTTTATAGGAGATAAGTGACTGTTTAAACTCAGTTGTCGCTTGTTATTAACATACTGTCACAGCTCATTAATAAAACAATGCATTGCAATCTAGATACATAAACTATTTTGCAAGAAAATTGCGAATCATACAAACATCATTATAAACTAGTCGCTAACCGCGGCTCTGCATGCGATTGAGGTGAAGCACGTCACCGACAACAATAGAGATTCGAATTAAATAAAACGAAACTACTTGCGATTACTGTTCAAAATATTTTTTTATTTATAAAACGTTTCTACCAAATTTTTGGTCCTTTTCAATTTATCAAAATACAAAATAAATTATATAATTTATTTTGTATTTTGATAAATTGAAAAGGACCAAAAATTTGGTAGAAACGTTTTATAAATAAAAAAATATTTTGAACAGTAATCGCAAGTAGTTTCGTTTTATTTAATATTATATTACTGTTGGTAGAGTCAATATTATTAATAAAGATTCGAACCTACGACAGTCCGGTCAAGAAGCTAACACGTCAGTAGCCTCACTGTTCTCTCATTTTTACATACATAAATTAAGTAAACTAGAGATGGGAAAAACGGGTCTTTTTAGTGATTCCATCTTTGCATCTGGATCCCGTATGTGAGCCGGCTCACTGAACCGGTTCAAAAAGAGCCGAGTTCTGAATATGTTACTGCAGTCTGCCACTGAGTTACCTAGTTCAGTCAATCATATGACGACCTGTACAGAATCAAGAATGCATAGCCAAACATGTGATGCATGAGTCATTTGAGCTGACAGATGCATCAAAGCGAGAACTGATACGTAAGTGTAAAATGTGCTTCTGTGTGTTAAGTGTTTCGCTGAGTTACGCGGATCCGTTGATCCGCCGGCTCAAAAAAAAGTAAGTCGGCTCTCACGGATCTTCTGTCGGAGTCGGTTCTTTGAACCGGTTCAGATCTGAGTTACACAACTCTAAAGTGAACATCTACCCTGGTTAAGTCATCCACGAGATGTTCTTTAATTTGTCAACCAGTTTATACATCTTGGGAATAATGATTGAACAAAATACACTTATTATGTAATGTACAGTTATCGGTCGTCTATATAATAAGCACATAATATAAACATGGTAATTATTCTAATGTATTCAGTTACACCTTTTACATGTGAATCGGTGTATGTAAAAGTTTCGTCACAGGTCACATATATTCATTGGAACAGACTGCAAGACTGACAGCATCTTACCTTTTCACTTTATGACCCAGAGCGTTTTTCATCTCTCATTTCACTCTTAAACCACCAATCACATTTCACTGTTTATAGCCTGTTTTATAATTAGTAATAACGTTTCTATTAATGCTTTTACTATATGCGTGTGAAATATGTAAATCTTTTTATGACAGAATTATTTCTGGTTTGTTAGTGACATTTTAATAAATCATTATTAATTACCTATCTATCTAGCTATAAGGTAAATATGCTCTCGAAAAATTTTGAACTGTGGTCGCAAAATTCACTTTATTATTATTAGTGTATTTGCCATATGGCAACATACACTATTGGCGTTGGTCGGATGGCGGGACCTAGGGGTCGGACCAAAATTTCTCGACGTTTCATAACCTTCTAAACACTTTGGCACCATTTTTAAAAATGTTTATATATATATGTATATATATATATATATGTGTGTGTGTACGCGCGATAACTTTCGAAAGAGTTAATTGATTTCAACGAAATTTGGGCCACATGTTGAAATCCATCACCGCAAGAAGCTTATTTAAAATGGGCCTAATCGGGCTATTTTAAGGGTAGTTTTTAGGGGTTGAAAACTGTTTTTGGGCCCCAAAATACCGAAAAAATTCTCCGAATCGTTTCAAAATTGAAATTTAACCCTTTGGTAGTGATTAAAAAGTTTCCCCACAATTTTAATAAAATCGGCCCGACAGGACCGGATTTACAAATTTTATGAAAACACTAGTTTGCAGATAGTGACTTATTTATTGAAGGGTGTATTTAATTTGGTGTAGACGTTAGATTGATAATAATATTACAATTAAGAAAAAAATGTTATTTTAAGGGGTGTATTAAGGGGTTAAATTTTTTATTTTGCCCAAAAACAAACTTAATTTCACATAATAAAAGTATAAAACCACACGGCCCTATACAAGCAAATACACTATATTATCGGCAGGGTTTTGGCACTGCGACCCGGGTTTTTTTTATTATTATTAACACTATTAACAAAATTTGACTTGCTGCGTAAACATTTTTTTGCCCTAAAAACTGAATAAAAAAAGTGATATTCGTCAGTATTTCGTTACAGCACGTCACGAGTTTTCCAATTAGAGAAAGTTTTTGCTTTAAATACTGGCAATTTTTTTCAAATTTAATTTTTGCTGTTCAAAACTTAGTATAAGACATGCTAATTTTCCCGTTTTTATCTGATTTTAAATCGTTTATTTAGATCAAATAAACTGTAAAAACTTGTTTTAGTATAATAGCTTTTGTCTGCTATAATTGTTAAGAAATATTCATTGTTGTAGCACTATATGAGAAAAATTTATAGCTAAAAATAATTGGCTTTCGCATGTAGTGAATTTGAGTGTTGTAAATCGCTATATTATGAAAGATTAAAATGTTGAATTGTGTGCACCGTAGAGTAATTGATTAACTCATTCCGCCGCGAAAGTGGAAAGATTCGGGTTTAAATCTCGACGGTGACGTGTTGGAATAATAATTTTTTCTAATATAGTGCTACAATAATGAATGTTTCTTAACAATTATAGCAGACAAAAGCTATTATACTAAATTAATTCAGCTGGTACGTAGCTATAAGCGTATGTAAAATATCTACTAATATGTAAAAACTTGGTTAAAAGTTATATGAGAAGAATGGTACCTACATATTTCTAGTTTATTTTTAAGCATATCACAGATTGAATAAAATTTTTCGTGGAAATTAGAGATTTTCACAAAGTGAGTAAGTGCATTTCACATGCACACACGCGCATCCAAATTCCCGTAAAATATAGGTAGCTATGCGGGTGAAAAACGTATAGCACATTGATCAGCTGCGGTACTCAATAGCCTTAAGCTCGCAGTCGAAATTAAAGTTTGGTGTTTCAAAGTATTTTTTAGCTTCCCGCTATTGAAATTTTTCAAAAAACAGGATGTCAAATGGTTTCAACATACGCCTATCTCCCTGTCGGTCGAACCGGCGTCCCTACTACGTTCCCCTTTCTTTTCTTGCACTCAAAGCATCCTTTTCTTCCCTTCATTTTCGTAACCAGTCGAGTGTAACGCGTCAGATATCCTCGCTGAAGAAGTTTCACTTCAAAAAACACTTATCCAACAAGGATACCAACATTATTTCGGGCTATTTTTATTTATCCTTGCTGTATATTCACAAATTCAGATCAATTTCATATTGTATAAATAGTGAGCAGATAATATACATATATGCAAATATAATGCCTATTGTAGCTTGTTAAAGTTGTCAGTCACTGCTGCGTGTAGCATTATATAGAGTAGCCCAAATACCTATTGAAACCTTCTCGCTACGACCGAGGTGTACATCTCATTAATAATTAAACAAAACATTATACAGGCTTCTGACGAAATAACTAAACTCTACATTAAAAAAAAATGGGTGCGTGTAGTTATGTCCGCGTTTTCGAAGTCAAAAAGTTTAAGAATTATACTTACAAAACATTTACATCAAATATATGGAAACACTTTCAAAATATTGTTTTGGCTTTGATTTCTACCTCGCTTTACGGCCTAGATATACGTTCCACGAACCCTTGCCGCAAAGCGAAAAGCCGTAAAAGGAATCAATTATTCTAAATTGCAAGATTGGCAATATGTAGATATATCGACATCGAAAAAAAGTTTTTTTTTACCGTTATAGCGAAACATTTTAGGCCGTAAATCGAAAACGTGTCTTAATTGAATAGGGCCGTTATAGCGAAATGCCTTATAAAGAGCGGCCGTATAGCGAGGGAAGAGTATATTCAATTCATTAAGTAATAAAAATACGATTTAATAAAATCCACTAGACGACACAGTCACAGATTATAGTCGTCTAGTATACATATTATATATAGTTTCCAGGTGACAGAAAGTGCACTGATTTTGTCCGTCCGTCATTTTAGTCTGAACATCTTAAAAATAGTACTTACAAAAAATTAACCTCAAATATTTGAAAACACTTTCAAAATTTTGTTTTATTTTGATTTTTACTTTTTTTCCGTTGTATGATTCTTAAAACAACTATTGTATGTAGTTATAGTCGTCTAGTATATAATTATGTAGTTTCCAGATAACAGAAAGTTCATTGATTGACCATCTGTCATTTGTCAGGATCTCTTATAAGTAACTTCATACTATCGAATTTTCGTCAGTGCGATCAACTTTATACTTTTGAATTTTCGTCAGCGTGGCTAACTTCATACTGTCGATTTTCCGTTAGCCGTGCGCGCGCAACTTCCATTTCTTGCTAAAATTTTACTCTCAACGCGCCAAAAGAAATATAACTTCAAAAATCTGTCGTTTAATCGTTTCACAACTGCAAAATTTGCAAGGGGATTATAAAATTGAAAATCAATAGTCTAAGAGAAATTCCGAAGCTAATTTTGTTTCTATAATACGACATAATCAAGTACGAAAACATCGTCAAAAGAAATATATATACCGGGTGTTTTTTTCAAAACTTTGAATGGATTTTTTTGTTGATTTGTTGATTTTTTTGTTTGGTTTTGAGGGGGAAATAATTTACACGTAATACCAATCTCCTCCCCCCACCACTCGGCAAGGGGAGGGGGTAGCTTTTGTTTTTTAAAATAAAAACCCCCGATTTTTATGGTTTAAAATTTAATTTAATTTAATCAATAAAAAAAACCGGGGGTTTCCATTAAAAAAACAAAAGTTACCACCTTCCCCTGCCGAGGGGTGGGGGGAGTGGGTTGGTATTACGTGTAAATTATTTCCCCCTCAAAACCCAACAACTTTTGTCTAAAACTTTTTTTGATTCAATCGGTGTATCAACAAAAAAATCCGTTCAAAGTTTTGAAAAAAACACCCGGTATATAACAGATATGAGCACCAATCATTTGTAACAATGGTGGATTATAAAATTATTTTTACCTTTGTCTATATTACGTTATTTAACCGTCAAAAAGCGATGTAGTATCCTAATCTAGCATGTGTGCATTGGTCTTTAGTAGTTTCTTTTCTAGAAAAAAATATTGGGCGATCTACGCACCAACTATTGAGCTGAAGCTTTTGAAAATTGAATCCAGCATCGAAATGAAACCTGATACCCAAAAGCTTTGACGCATTGCGTTTGAAGCATTTCTATTTGTGACATTAATACCGCGTCAGTGATCTACCTGTAGGTACCATGTATTATGTAAATGACGCACAATAATCTACACACACAAACAACGACCTTTGTACCTGGTTGGCTTTATACGCACGTGTGTCCTCATTTGCTAGTCAAGGATTACATTATTAAGCATTTCAGAGCCGAGTAACATGCGCCAATCCCTGAAGAGCACAGAAGTTCGTACCTAAATTACTTATTAACATTTTTATTTATGCGCGAACCACAACCGATACCGCAAACTCATCTGAAACATCCTGAAGGCACGGCTGATTACAATTTGCGAAAACAGTCTCAGGTAATATCAAGGTCCAAAAATAAATAGCTGAATTTTACATTCAAATATTAGGCCAACAGCTGATGACATCCGTTTCATGAAGTGTTTGATTCAGGTAGAAATTTTATACAATAGTTTATAGGTAAGATATACAGGTAAATGAGTGTTTGCCTGTCCTACCTGGGTACGCCAGGTATTGCGCATACAGGAAAGGTTTAAAAAAATATGTGCCAAAAGAAGTGGTCGATTCAAAAGCCAACAAATACTATTCAAAAGTAAAGTTATAAATAAATAAATGAGGCAGACACTTTTGGAGGGGATAAACCAATGTACCCCAAAGTTGAATTTTCAAAAATGAAAAAATAAGTGATTGATTCACACTGAAATTTTTATAGCAAATTAATTTTTGTCCGAATGTTAACAAAAATGACGACAACTCGATTATAGCAAAAGTTGTTTGGCGCAGACGAATAGCAAAAATTGCGTTTTTATTAATTGACTACCTGCCTACTTTAATGATTTATTAACTACAAACTGTCACAAATAAAAACGTATACACTATGACGCCATTTTTATGACACTTGCCCATGTCACCTACGTGACAAGAGACTGTTTTCTAATTGGTACTTTCTCAAAGCCTGGTACGCAAAATAGTTCCGGTTCTAATTCTGAAACCCAGAATGCGACCACGCAGCGGATCCTACAGTGTCGTCGTTTCTATCCTCGCAACCAGTGCAGCTGCCAATACAAGCTCCGGTAGCGAATTTAGCGACAAAATTAGCGTCGTGTGTGGCGGTTTTAACTTTATTCTAGTGTAGCGTTTCTTAAACGTTTTCTACCGCGGCCCGGGACGACGTTTTAAAATTTCTCGCGACTCACATTTATTTTCAAAACAAATTTTTCTTTTTTTTTAGTCGAAATCAAGTTGTTTGCTTATTTCATACACAAAAAATTTTTACGCGACCCGGCAAAATTTTTCTACGATCCGGTACCTGGTCGCGACTCACACTTTAGGAAACGTTGTTCTAATGGTTTCCAAATTAGCGTCGTGTGTAGCGGCTTTAACTTTATTCTAGCGTAGCGTTTCTTAAACGTTTTCCACCGCGGCCCGGGACGCGGTTTTAAAATTTCTCGCGACTCACATTTATTTGCAAAACAAATTTTTGTTTTTTTAGTCGAAATCAAGTTATTTGTTTGCTTATTTCATACACAAAATATTTTTTTTCGCGACCCGGCAAAATTTTTCTACGACCCGGTACCTGGTCGCGACTCACACTTTAGGAAACGTTGTTCTAGTGGTTTCTAAGAGTGTCGATCGTTGCGCGCCGTGTCGCACTGTGTCGCATTAGTACACATCCGGTTTAAGTGCTTCGGTTCTTCAAAATGTACTAATGAATTTTTAACAATATCGTCGCCGTAGTCGAATATTACACGCAATGATGAAGGGTCGTCGTGTTTAAAAACGTATGGCCGTACGGGGAATTAACTGTCTTTATCCAATAAAAGCATAATTAACTTTAAAAGTTAAAGACTATGGCTGCAACAATTTAGTACTTTACAGCAATTATGAAAGTTGTTAACAAGTTAACACTGTTCATGAACGGAAATAAGTAATTATAAGGCGTAGATATTACAATCTAAAATTAATGTAAGCATTTCAACACGCTATCTCCACAAAATGTGGACACAAAATTGTGACTATTTATTTAATTGTGTTTATTATTAAGTTTTTTATTAAAAAAAAATTAACCGACCTCAAAAAATCCGGCCAATTAAGCGACAGAACCATTCCAACTTCAAAAACTCCACGCAACAAAAGCTGATTTTTTTATTTTCAAAATATTGCCGAAACTATAAGGTTCAGAAAACTTTCTTAGAAAAATAAATGGAACATAAATAATTATGGAAAAGTATATCATTATACGAGAAAAAATAACGTTATAGCATATATTTCTTCAAAAACAATAGGGCTCTTCATATTTGTATACCAAACATCCTCCCAAAATTTGGTTTCAATCCATTCATCTGTTTGACCTGTATCGTGTTTACAGACTAACAGACCAACAGAAGCACAGAGTTTTTTCAAAAATACCTTTTTTGGTTTTAGGAGACCTCAAAACGAAAAATATTGTAAAATTTTGAAATGTGAATTTTGAGCTAAATTAGTACCATTCCCCACTAGTGGGCTGAAATGGAACACGAACCAGAATAGGATTTCTTGCTTGTAGAAAAAGCTTCCGAAAAATTCTTTAAAAAAAAACTTAAAAAAAAAATATTAACCTCCTTCAAAAAAATCACTAAAAAAATGAAAATAATGAAATTTTGAGGTCGGCGCCTATTTAATAAAAGTAGATATGTAATTAAAAGTTTTTGTAATGAAATTAGCTCCGACCTCAAAATTTTATTATTTTCATCTTTTTAGTGATTTTTTTGAAGGAGGTAAATATTTTTTTTTTTAAGTTTTTTTTATTTTTTACTTTTTAGTGGTGGATTTGATTTCGCACATTTTTGAAGATTTCCCTCGATTTCTCCAGGGTTCCATCATCAGATCCTGACCTGATGACCATGGGACCACCTGAGATGTATACCTTTTCAAACAAAAAAAGAATTTTCCCAATCGGTTCAGGCGTCTTTGAGTAATCGGGGAACATACATAAAAAAAAAGATTCCGACGAATTGAGAACCTCCTCCTCTTTTCGAAGTCGGTTAAAAATAGTTTTATTATCTATATTAGAGTTGGATAACTCAGATCTGAACCGGTTCAAAGAGCCGATTCCGACAGAAGATCCGTGAGAGCCGCCTCACTTTTTTTTGAGCCGACGGATCACGGGATCCGCATAACTCAGTGAAACACTTAACATACAGAAGCACATTTTACACTTACGTATCAGTTCTTGCTTTGATGCATCTGTCAGCTCAAATGACTCATGCATCACATGTTTGGCTATGCATTCTTGATTTTTTACAGGTCGTGATATGATTGACTGAACTAGGTAACTCAGTGGCAGACTGCAGTAACATATTCAGAACTCGGCTCTTTTTGAACCGGTTCAGTCAGCCGGCTCACATACGGGATCCAGATGCAAAGATGCAGATCACTAAAAAGACCCGTTTTTCCCATCTCTAATTTATACGTAACGTAGAAAAAAAAACGTGGTACAAGCTCATTGCTTTCGTGTCGCTTTGTGTGCGGACGTGAAACATTCCTCGCTTCTTCACTGGCATTTGTTTTATTCTGGCGTCGAACTCTAAATACTCCCAGTACTTTTACGATCACAAAACGTGCATTGTGCACAGAACAAAATCATATCTGCACTCGTAATGGAATGTATACACAAACATGTTATGAATGCCCTGTATTATAGGTGTGAAAATTGCAAGCTCACGTACTACTTGTACATGTATAGAAGGGTATCGTATAATGCGGTGTCCCACTGGTGAACCCACTAGCCCTACACGAGGCATTAAGCCTACAGACTACTATAATGCTACAGCCATAAATGGATATTTCACAGAATGACCCAGTTGTATCAACATTACGATATTTTGAGAAAAAAGTACAGTGCAAACGTTTTGACACTGCAAAGATTTCAATGCTAGATTATACGACGAAACCTGGGTCAACGCTGCCGTTTGTTGTTACTATTTTAGTCGTAAGGAACGCAATTGAAGATTCGAATTTTTCACCTCAATAAGTAAATGAGAATAATTTTACTATTCTAACTCTACAACAGTGTTGCCAGATTTTCGGGATTTTGGAATTTTTTGAGTGAAAAAAGCAGGATTCTTTCGTCGAAAACAGGACATAGTAAAAAAACGTATATAATCAGAAGTTTTTAAATATTTATCTTTTTATTTGAGTTCAAATTACGTTTACGTGACAACAGATAGCTAAAATAGTCATAGAAAATGTATTTTAATAAAAATATGATCTTTTAAATCAGATTTACCCTATCGTTAAATAGTTGAGTCTTATTCGTCTTCTGAATAAAAAAAATAAAAAAAACAGAAATCAAAATCAAAAAAGTTTTATTCATTAGAAAAATATGGCGTTTCCAACAATAGTCTGAGGAGTGAGTGTTACAAATTGCAACTTACAATAAGAGAATAATATTTACGCACGGTCGAGTTATCCCCGAAAAGCGGGACTGAGCCTGTCCCGCGCGGGACATTTAATTTTGATTTAAAAATTGAGACGTCCCGCCAAAATCGGGACGTCTGGCAACGCTGTACGAAACCCTAAAAATGATCTTTATTGTATACGTCTATTAGTTGTTTTTGTGAATACAATATCACATAGTCAAGCTATCCTCGGAAAGTTTTCGTTAAGATAGGTACACTTGCATACAATTTAAATACCAATCATACTAAGTTACCTTTCTGAACTTGCTAAATTGGATAATAAAACAAAAGACACGTGAAACGTTTAGTATAAAAATATTGAGGTTATTAGAACGCTAAATGGGTATTATCTAATAAGGCTTCCATGCGACGCCGTTAAATAACAAACAGTTAAATGGGTATATATCTAATTTAATAGTTGTTTGCGATTTCCTGTTTTTAGTAAATACGGAAAAATCGCATTAAGTTCGATTGTCACTTTACTGTGTAACCGTGAACTACAAAATAAATAACAAACAAGATGGGATTTTACACTTCGAATGAGATAAATACTACACAATGTCCATACAAAGGTTGCGCGGGGAATCCTCTAGTTGAAAAGAGGTTGAATCAATCAGAGCGTTACTGGTTACTATAATATATTCCTATTATGGCCTTTAAATGTTTTATTGTTTATTAAGGTAACCGTTTACCAGATAACTTTTAGCCAAGTTTTTACAGTTTATTTGATCTAAATAAACGAGATAAAATTGAGAAAATTTTACACAAATTTGTGTATAGAAAAATTAAATTTAAAAAAATTATTGAGCAAGCCAAATTTGGCAGTATTTTTAACATTAGTTTGTAAAGAAAGAACTTCAAAATTTGCTTTCCCGTCATTTGAAATCGCATGGCGTGTTGTAGAGAAATATTGACGAATATCACGTTTTTTTATTTAATTTTTAGGGCAAAAATATATGTTTTTTGAAATTTTTAAACAGCAAGCCAAATTTTGTGAAGCTTAATGCTTACTCGCAGCTAATAAAAACGGTAATAAAATGAATTTTGCGTTTACAATTGGAAATACTACTTTAACTATGACAGCTAGGCCTTACGTAAAAGGTTTTAGCTACACCACTGGTGACCCATAAGCCTGGCTTTCCTACGATAGCGGTATCGCAATATAGCGGTTGTAATATGACGGTGATTGACGTCAGAAACGTGTGCATGGAAGTAAAATGATGCAGTTTTCACGGTAGTGACGATACTAACGTAACGTAAATAATATATATAAAAAATCAACCTTTTTTGAAGTCAGTTTAAAACAACTGAACTGATTTAAAAACACTGTCTGAAATAAAATTGATTATATTTTGAACAAAATCGGTTCACTATTGATGGAGCTATCGTATAGAACAAAAAAAAAACAAAAACATATCCACGTCGAATTGTATAACGCCCTTTTTTGAGGTCGGTTAAAAAGCATTATGCTTTTATTTCTTATTCACACGTTTTTGTGACGTCATTGTGGCCGCTATATTACAGTACCGCTATCTTAGGAAACCAAGGCATTACGCAAGAATTAGATATTTCTGTTCAGTGAGAACTGGTTTGCGGTGTGATGTTAATGTTGCGTTTTGATATATTAAAGAATTGAGAGTACAGACGCTCGATATCTAAGGTCAGCGTCTAAAAAAAGTAATTAAAAGTATGCCTTCAAACATGAGTTCAAATAAAAAAAGTGAATTGTTTTGATAACCGGATTCGGAAATAAATTAATCATAAGTTTTCAGCAAAAGAATTTCAGTTCGAAACTTTGTATATCATTTGAAAGCAATCAAAATATGACATACAAACATTCCCTGCCTTCGCACGTGTTAATTTGAAAAATCGAGTTTTTCTATAAATCAGAAATTGGTATTGAAATCTAATTTTGCGTCGAGCAGCCCAGGCGATCGCAAAAGTTTTAAAAGTCGTTAATTAACATCCAATCACCTGTGCGAGGTATACTTGAAGGATATGATTTCGGATATTAATCATTTCAGTCAGTAATTGATAATTTTATAGCTGCAATATCGCAATCAAGTTTCAGGGTCGTACGGTTATATGGGCGTTAAGAAACGTGATGTAATAATAATATAAATAATCAGTAATCAATGAATAACTAACCCTTTAGACATGATCAATTTTACTTGAAATATTATTTAATATACTAATTATAATTTATATTAACGAGCTTATCTACACTAATATTATAAATGCGAAAGCCTGTCTATTTGTCTGTTACCTTTTCACACTTAAACCGCTGAACATATTTAGGAAAGGGATAGATTGCAGCCTGAGGAAGGACATTATGTCTCAAAAAGAAAAATTAAATTCGTATTCTCATTCACGCTGGCACAATTTTGACTTAAGGTAGTTGTCGTGGTACAATATTGTCAAAAAGTTATAGATTGTACGCGCCACAAAAGTATACTAGCTTGTAGCTAAGTGATCCATAATTTGCACGCAAGACTGTACCCGTGAAAACGTAACCCATACAGTATTCATATGCATGTATACTATATATTCTATAAATTGTTGAACTTTAAACCGTTACTTATAAATAATTAGACGGTCAAAAATTTTTCTTATTTTTTTCTAACTTATAACAAATGCATTTAAAGACTGTCAGTTTTTGGAAAGTTTCTGACAGTTAGTTCTTTTTTTATAAATAAGAAACTGGTTCAGAACTACAGAGATCTACAATCAATGTTAATTATCCAATTTTTAATTGAATTTATCTTGGATTATATACAGTCGATCGACTTCAAATTTTCAGGGTAATTGTATTATCATGTCCTTAATAAGTATATAAAAATTAAGAATTTTCTGACGGTGTGCCTTAACCACGATAACTACCTTAAAAACTGAAACTATAGCGAAATATCCCCCCACTAAAATGCTTCAAAATCCAACAAAATTAATTATAATTTTCTCAAATACAAAAAAAAAGAACCTAATAAATCCAATGACTAATAAAATTGCATACAATTTCGTAGGTATTATTTTATAACAAATAATTAATAAATCTTAACTGGAAGTAATAAATAAATAAACAAGGAAAACGTTATAAATCAATAAAGAATAGACTTTGGTATAATATACCTAATATGAAATAACAATAATACTAATCTATATTAAAAAACATTAAAACACCTACACAATATTGTAATGACAAGATTCATTGCACCTTATTTTAATATTAGTGTCAGAAAAAAAGCGACAAGGTTGACAATCCTAAAACAGAAATCTGCTTAGTTACTTGTTGTGTAGGGGAAGATGGCGTACATTACTGTAACCTATTCAGTCATCCTTAGATGCTGAACGTCTATAATTTAAAATCTCTCTCTGTCGCTCTCTCTCTCTCAGAGATCGCGAGCCTGTGTTACTTAACAAGTAGTGCTAGATTTTATATCAATGAATTAATGTTTTACGTTCGTAAAATATTCCGTTTGGCACTAGTTCGTAAAATAAACCAATTCATCAGTAATTTTCGTAAGCCACCTGAGCCTACCATTACATTTATGTAAAATAACAGAAGACGCGAATAGCATTTTTTATAAACAACCTTATAAAACTGAAGTTTGTTATTTAATGGAACTGTCAAAAATGATTAAAATAAACTGAAAATGAAGAGAAAACTAACTAGTTTACAAGATGTATGTACAAAAAATGTAGTATATTAAACACATATATCGGATGTAATATTATTTTGAAAAGTGTAATTTAAACTCTATTGCGCTCGTTTCAACATAGTGTCACTTACTTGTCGAAAATTACAGTCTAGATACATAAGCTACTATTTCAAATCAGTTCAGTTGTTTCTGATATTAGCGTGGACAAACAAATAAACAATTTTTTCCGGTTTGTAATATTAGTAATATATTTAAAATTCCTAAAGAAAAAACTGGTACAATCTTCCCCGATCTCCTCTATTGTAAAATATTATTTACACTTTCAAATTAAAACGTCAAATTATATAAGATGAATGCTCTTCAAAGTACATGGTCTATTATTTCAATTGAACTTACCAATAACGTCGGCAATAAATCTTTCTTACATAAATTAATCGTTACAGAACACTACAAATTGTTTTATGTTGGTTTTCCGACTCTGTAAACGAGGCTTTATAAGGTTGCGAACTCTGTAGTAAAAATTGTCATTGAAACTAGTAAATGCATTCAGTTCTTTTTAACTGCCGTGTGTCCATAAATTATACGAATTAACTAATTTATAACAATTTCCTGATCTCATAACTATTGTTGGAATAAATTAACACTTGAGTGTTTTTTTTTTTTTTGGCATTGAATTGCTGTTTACGTTTCTGCGCAGTTAATTAGTATTTTTGGAATTACAATAAATATTTGAAAAAACAAACTCTTACGTATATATAAAATAAGCGGCTGTTTTCTTTTTAATTAAAAAAAAAGATTTTGACTTTAGAAAAGAACAAGCACGGAGTAAATTCAATATTCATAACAGTTCAGCATTAATTTCAAGAGATGCAGCATGTCAAAAAAAAATCTTTCTTTTAAAATATTGTGTGTGATAAACGAAATATATATTTTGATGCAAAAAAATAATTCAATTTAATTTAAATATATTTTCGAAAAAAATGAGGAAGTACTTTTTTAAATGACGTGCGAAAATTATAAAATAATTTTTTAGCCTTGACCTGGTTTTCTTTAATTGTAATTTATATTCTACTCGTAGATGACAGGAAACAGTTGTAAAATATGTTTTATTTTGGTTTAATGAGTACTTCTTCCCGAAAAACACAAACATTATATTATTACGCTGCAACAAAAGTGGGAATGAGCAGTTCTCAATTATAGACGCACGACAACAGAGGTCATAAGCGTCTAAGATGAACATATTTCCAAATCAAAAATTATCTGGACTTTAAACCATAAGTTCTAGCCTGTGAGTGCCAGATCTTCGTTATTTTATAAAATCTGAAAGTTTCTCGGCGCACGCTTCCAACACAGATAGTAACAATGGGCGATTATATACTTTGAGTCATCGTGACTTTGGCAGGTAATATAAAATACCGACTTAATGTCAAATTATAAAGCTTAAGTTTTTTATATTTTCCTTCGGAAAAATATTAGAAATCACGTCGTCCATTGCTCGATATTACAAAACATCCATGAACAGAGGTGGGATTCGAAGCCACGACAGTCCGGTCAAAAAGCCAGCACGCTAACCACTGGACCACATTGTTCTCCTGTTACAATTTTAAATATTAGACATGATGAGGAAATTGTTAAATGGATTGCTTGTAAATTTATCGGTAGAAAATTACAGATAATAAAGTCACGATTACAGCAGATATGATGAAGTACAAATACCTCTATGCAGAGTTAATGTATTCACAAAACGATATGGAAATCAATGAATTGGAAAAACTTTCGTTAAAACGAGAAATTATTCGGCAAAACCAGCGTGATATTGAAATCGAATCTTTCTAGGAAATATCTCCTACGTGTTACTTTTGAAATGATAGTCAGCTTCTGTATATTTGCAAGATCATGATTTACACTAAACAAATATATAATATGTAATTTTATATGGTTACGGATCAAACCAGTTTGTGAGGGCGTTGATACTTACAATTTTATATTCCTCATTGTTCAGATTTAATAGTTTATAGAATTGCAGTTTATATGAAGTGAAACTTCTTCACGCACAGTAGGTCAAAGTTCGTTTCATTTGACTGAAAGTGAAACGATTTAAATGTTACAAAAGTTTCAAAACGGGTTTAGGATTCAAACGATGCTAGATTCTATAATACAGTCGTATACTATCAAAAAGCATTTGAACAGCATTAAGCTATGGTAGCTGAGAGGTATAACGGCTGTTTCGTTCAAATGATTCCAGAGGACAATGGTTAGCGTGCTGGCTTCTTGATGATGTTTGTGATGTTTAGTTTTAAGGCTGTCGGAACGCTCTGAATTTTGTTTGTGCTGAGACCCAGCGGTAAGGGGCGACGTAGGCAAAAGACATAATGTGGGTGTGACTTTCTTTAGCTCTGTCTCGCTCAAATCATCCGCACGTTTCAATTTTTGGCTGGTGCCAACTACGAGGCTAAAAAATGTTATTGCAAGCGTGCCGCTGCCAATTGATTACTCTAATTTTTGGAAATATTTTGAAGATTTAAAAAACTTTTCCGAAAAAGGAAGAGTCACTTAAGTTTGTGATGGAACAGTTTTGTGAAATAAGTACGAATAAGGTCGTAGTGTGACATTGAAAACGTGTGTTTTCTTAGCGCAATTAATGCCAACTTTTTTCTAGTAAATCGTACATAAATTACAAAAATAGTCCATTAGAGACCTAGATTTGCCCTTTATCTTCCTTATAGAGAAATAGTTTTTGCAGAATGTTGACGAATAAGTCTACAATCAGTTGACAGTCGAAGCTCTATTTTTGACTTAAATTCAGAGCGTTCCGATAGCCTTAAGTGATTATGTTATTTGATGTATTTAAGACGCTAATGACCTAACTTGTCGAGCGTCTACAATCTACAATAAATACAAATTATTCCATACTCCACCTACATTTATTTATATATTTGTCAATCAAACCAACGATTTTTGAGTTGCTTCTCGTACGGGTTGACTTTCTCGTAGAAAGAGAGTTTCTCGCGAGGGGGTTTGGTTGCTCCAAGTGCAAATCTAGCGCTGACTTATTATAAAAAACAATTATTTCGAAAAGCCAAGTAATATATGATTGATGGTATTGAACCCACGGCGCTCAAGTCGAACTCGCAATCGTCCTATTTTTTTGTTGGAAAAGTAGTAGCAAAATATGAGGTAAACTACATTAGAATTAAAAAGCGCCAAGTCGTGAAATGTCAGACTTACTAATTAGTAGGCAGTTAAAAACCAATCATAATAAAGTACCAACTAGTTCTTCGGAGCGTGGTAGAGATAATTCACAACTCAACTTACTTAATCCAATTCCAACGTTAACCTTCAAAATGTACATTTAACGCACAAATAAAAATCTAACTGAGCGAAACCCATTAGCAGCGGCCATAATTAGATTACTCGCGTAAAATATCACTAACAAAATTGAATTTTCGGCGATTCTCAACTTTTCAATTATCACAAATTTATTAAGGGGGTCGTCTTATGTGAGGGGTCAAAAAAACCGAAAAATTTTTTTTGCTTAAATTGCCTTTTTAGGATCTCCAGATTATGTTTGTGAAAGAGTTTTTCGAAATTCGAAGTCGTTGGAAAGTTAGAGAATTTGATGGAGAGTCAAGTGCTTCAATCTGTTACGCATACTTGATTTTTCAAACGCGTTTTTCTCGAAACTGTATTTTTTAAAATGGTTGCCACGATATCTCAAAAACTAATGATCCGATTGCGTTGAAATTTTTATGGTATCTTCAATACATCTATAGTTCTAGCCCGAACCAAAATCATTGTGATAACTGTAATAGTTTTTTTATTCTTCAAGCTGGAATAGTAAAAAAAACGATGAAAATCGTAAATTTTTTGTCAAATCTTCGCCAAACATGAATTTTTCAATATTTCGACTTAATTCTGGTTCCGGCTGTAGTCACAGGCCTACCAATTAAAACGCAATTTGACTTGTTGATTTTAGATAAGCAGAACAGTATGTATCGTGGCAACC
>JAVRKA010001214.1:0-20691 GCA_034508555.1 Venustoraphidia nigricollis | reverse complement strand
ATTTCAGATATAGGTGTCGATAGGCATTTCAGATATAGGTGTCGATAGGCATTTCAGATATAGGTGCCGATAGGCATTTCAGATATAGTTGCCGATTGGCATTTTAAAAATAGGTGCCGATAGGCATTTCAGATATAGAAGCCGATAGGCATTTCAAATATAAGTGCCGATAGGCATTCCAGATATGGTTGCCGATAGGCATTTCAAATATAGTTGCTGATAGGCATTTCAGATGTAGTTTCCGATAGGCATTTCAAAAATAGGTGTCGTTAGGCATTTCAGATATAGGTGTCGATAGGCATTTCAGATATAGGTGTCGATAGGCATTTCAGATATAGGTGTCGATAGGCATTTCAGATATAGGTTCCGATAGGCATTTCAGATATAGTTGCCAATTGGCATTTTAAAAATAGGTGCCGATAGGCATTTCAGATATAGAAGCCGATAGGCATTTCAAATATAGGTGCCGATTGGTATTCCAGATATGGTTGCCGATAGGCATTTCAAATATAGGTGCTGATAGGCATTTCAGATGTAGTTTCCGATAGGGATTTCAAAAATAGGTGTCGATAGGCATTTCAGATATAGGTGTCGATAGGCATTTCAGATATAGGTGTCGATAGGCATTTCAGATATAGGTGTCGATAGGCATTTCAGATATAGGTGTCGATAGGCATTTCAGATATAGGTGTCGATAGGCATTTCAGATATAGGTGTCGATAGGCATTTCAGATATAAGTGTCGATAGGCATTTCAGATATAGGTGCCGATAGGCATTTCAGATATAGTTGCCGATTGGCATTTTAAAAATAGGTGCCGATAGGCATTTCAGATATAGAAGCCGATAGGCATTTCAAATATAGGTGCCGATAGGCATTCCAGATATGGTTGCCGATAGGCATTTCAAATATAGGTGCTGATAGGCATTTCAGATGTAGTTTCCGAAAGGCATTTCAAAAATAGGTGTCGATAGGCATTTCAGATATAGGTGTCGATAGGCATTTCAGATATAGGTGTCGATAGGCATTTCAGATATAGGGTCGATAGGCATTTCAGATATAGGTGTCGATAGGCATTTCAGATATAGGTGTCGATAGGCATTTCAGATATAGGTGTCGATAGGCATTTCAGATATAGGTGTCGATAGGCATTTCAGATATAGGTGTCGATAGGCATTTCAGATATAGGTGTCGATAGGCATTTCAGATATAAGTGTCGATAGGCATTTCAGATATAGGTGCCGATAGGCATTTCAGATATAGTTGCCGATTGGCATTTTAAAAATAGGTGCCGATAGGCATTTCAGATATAGAAGCCGATAGGCATTTCAAATATAGGTGCCGATAGGCATTCCAGATATGGTTGCCGATAGGCATTTCAAATATAGGTGCTGATAGGCATTTCAGATGTAGTTTCCGAAAGGCATTTCAAAAATAGGTGTCGATAGGCATTTCAGATATAGGTGTCGATAGGCATTTCAGATATAGGTGTCGATAGGCATTTCAGATATAGGTGTCGATAGGCATTTCAGATATAGGTGTCGATAGGCATTTCAGATATAGGTGTCGATAGGCATTTCAGATATAGGTGTCGATAGGCATTTCAGATATAGGTGTCGATAGGCATTTCAGATATAGGTGCCGATAGGCATTTCAGATATAGTTGCCGATTGGCATTTTAAAAATAGGTGCCGATAGGCATTTCAGATATAGAAGCCGATAGGCATTTCAAATATAGGTGCCGATTGGTATTCCAGATATGGTTGCCGATAGGCATTTCAAATATAGGTGCTGATAGGCATTTCAGATGTAGTTTCCGATAGGCATTTCAAAAATAGGTGTCGATAGGCATTTCAGATATAGGTGTCGATAGGCATTTCAGATATAGGTGTCGATAGGCATTTCAGATATAGGTGTCGATAGGCATTTCAGATATAGGTGTCGATAGGCATTTCAGATATAGGTGTCGATAGGCATTTCAGATATAGGTGTCGATAGGCATTTCAGATATAAGTGTCGATAGGCATTTCAGATATAGGTGCCGATAGGCATTTCAGATATAGTTGCCGATTGGCATTTTAAAAATAGGTGCCGATAGGCATTTCAGATATAGAAGCCGATAGGCATTTCAAATATAGGTGCCGATAGGCATTCCAGATATGGTTGCCGATAGGCATTTCAAATATAGGTGCTGATAGGCATTTCAGATGTAGTTTCCGAAAGGCATTTCAAAAATAGGTGTCGATAGGCATTTCAGATATAGGTGTCGATAGGCATTTCAGATATAGGTGTCGATAGGCATTTCAGATATAGGGTCGATAGGCATTTCAGATATAGGTGTCGATAGGCATTTCAGATATAGGTGTCGATAGGCATTTCAGATATAGGTGTCGATAGGCATTTCAGATATAGGTGTCGATAGGCATTTCAGATATAGGTGTCGATAGGCATTTCAGATATAGGTGTCGATAGGCATTTCAGATATAAGTGTCGATAGGCATTTCAGATATAGGTGCCGATAGGCATTTCAGATATAGTTGCCGATTGGCATTTTAAAAATAGGTGCCGATAGGCATTTCAGATATAGAAGCCGATAGGCATTTCAAATATAGGTGCCGATAGGCATTCCAGATATGGTTGCCGATAGGCATTTCAAATATAGGTGCTGATAGGCATTTCAGATGTAGTTTCCGAAAGGCATTTCAAAAATAGGTGTCGATAGGCATTTCAGATATAGGTGTCGATAGGCATTTCAGATATAGGTGTCGATAGGCATTTCAGATATAGGTGTCGATAGGCATTTCAGATATAGGTGTCGATAGGCATTTCAGATATAGGTGTCGATAGGCATTTCAGATATAGGTGTCGATAGGCATTTCAGATATAGGTGTCGATAGGCATTTCAGATATAGGTGCCGATAGGCATTTCAGATATAGTTGCCGATTGGCATTTTAAAAATAGGTGCCGATAGGCATTTCAGATATAGAAGCCGATAGGCATTTCAAATATAGGTGCCGATAGGCATTCCAGATATGGTTGCCGATAGGCATTTCAAATATAGGTGCTGATAGGCATTTCAGATGTAGTTTCCGATAGGCATTTCAAAAATAGGTGTCGATAGGCATTTCAGATATAGGTGTCGATAGGCATTTCAGATATAGGTGTCGATAGGCATTTCAGATATAGGTGTCGATAGGCATTTGAGATATAGGTGTCGATAGGCATTTCAGATATAGGTGTCGATAGGCATTTCAGATATAGGTGTCGATAGGCATTTCAGATATAGGTGCCGATAGGCATTTCAGATATAGTTGCCGATTGGCATTTTAAAAATAGGTGCCGATAGGCATTTCAGATATAGAAGCCGATAGGCATTTCAAATATAGGTGCCGATAGGCATTCCAGATATGGTTGCCGATAGGCATTTCAAATATAGGTGCTGATAGGCATTTCAGATGTAGTTTCCGATAGGCATTTCAAAAATAGGTGTCGATAGGCATTTCAGATATAGGTGTCGATAGGCATTTCAGATATAGGTGTCGATAGGCATTTCAGATATAGGTGTCGATAGGCATTTCAGATATAGGTGTCGATAGGCATTTCAGATATAGGTGTCGATAGGCATTTCAGATATAGGTGTCGATAGGCATTTCAGATATAGGTGCCGATAGGCATTTCAGATATAGTTGCCGATTGGCATTTTAAAAATAGGTGCCGATAGGCATTTCAGATATAGAAGCCGATAGGCATTTCAAATATAAGTGCCGATAGGCATTCCAGATATGGTTGCCGATAGGCATTTCAAATATAGTTGCTGATAGGCATTTCAGATGTAGTTTCCGATAGGCATTTCAAAAATAGGTGTCGTTAGGCATTTCAGATATAGGTGTCGATAGGCATTTCAGATATAGGTGTCGATAGGCATTTCAGATATAGGTGTCGATAGGCATTTCAGATATAGGTTCCGATAGGCATTTCAGATATAGTTGCCAATTGGCATTTTAAAAATAGGTGCCGATAGGCATTTCAGATATAGAAGCCGATAGGCATTTCAAATATAGGTGCCGATTGGTATTCCAGATATGGTTGCCGATAGGCATTTCAAATATAGGTGCTGATAGGCATTTCAGATGTAGTTTCCGATAGGCATTTCAAAAATAGGTGTCGATAGGCATTTCAGATATAGGTGTCGATAGGCATTTCAGATATAGGTGTCGATAGGCATTTCAGATATAGGTGTCGATAGGCATTTCAGATATAGGTGTCGATAGGCATTTCAGATATAGGTGTCGATAGGCATTTCAGATATAGGTGTCGATAGGCATTTCAGATATAAGTGTCGATAGGCATTTCAGATATAGGTGCCGATAGGCATTTCAGATATAGTTGCCGATTGGCATTTTAAAAATAGGTGCCGATAGGCATTTCAGATATAGAAGCCGATAGGCATTTCAAATATAGGTGCCGATAGGCATTCCAGATATGGTTGCCGATAGGCATTTCAAATATAGGTGCTGATAGGCATTTCAGATGTAGTTTCCGAAAGGCATTTCAAAAATAGGTGTCGATAGGCATTTCAGATATAGGTGTCGATAGGCATTTCAGATATAGGTGTCGATAGGCATTTCAGATATAGGGTCGATAGGCATTTCAGATATAGGTGTCGATAGGCATTTCAGATATAGGTGTCGATAGGCATTTCAGATATAGGTGTCGATAGGCATTTCAGATATAGGTGTCGATAGGCATTTCAGATATAGGTGTCGATAGGCATTTCAGATATAGGTGTCGATAGGCATTTCAGATATAAGTGTCGATAGGCATTTCAGATATAGGTGCCGATAGGCATTTCAGATATAGTTGCCGATTGGCATTTTAAAAATAGGTGCCGATAGGCATTTCAGATATAGAAGCCGATAGGCATTTCAAACATAGGTGCCGATAGGCATTCCAGATATGGTTGCCGATAGGCATTTCAAATATAGGTGCTGATAGGCATTTCAGATGTAGTTTCCGAAAGGCATTTCAAAAATAGGTGTCGATAGGCATTTCAGATATAGGTGTCGATAGGCATTTCAGATATAGGTGTCGATAGGCATTTCAGATATAGGTGTCGATAGGCATTTCAGATATAGGTGTCGATAGGCATTTCAGATATAGGTGTCGATAGGCATTTCAGATATAGGTGTCGATAGGCATTTCAGATATAGGTGTCGATAGGCATTTCAGATATAGGTGCCGATAGGCATTTCAGATATAGTTGCCGATTGGCATTTTAAAAATAGGTGCCGATAGGCATTTCAGATATAGAAGCCGATAGGCATTTCAAATATAGGTGCCGATTGGTATTCCAGATATGGTTGCCGATAGGCATTTCAAATATAGGTGCTGATAGGCATTTCAGATGTAGTTTCCGATAGGCATTTCAAAAATAGGTGTCGATAGGCATTTCAGATATAGGTGTCGATAGGCATTTCAGATATAGGTGTCGATAGGCATTTCAGATATAGGTGTCGATAGGCATTTCAGATATAGGTGTCGATAGGCATTTCAGATATAGGTGTCGATAGGCATTTCAGATATAGGTGTCGATAGGCATTTCAGATATAAGTGTCGATAGGCATTTCAGATATAGGTGCCGATAGGCATTTCAGATATAGTTGCCGATTGGCATTTTAAAAATAGGTGCCGATAGGCATTTCAGATATAGAAGCCGATAGGCATTTCAAATATAGGTGCCGATAGGCATTCCAGATATGGTTGCCGATAGGCATTTCAAATATAGGTGCTGATAGGCATTTCAGATGTAGTTTCCGAAAGGCATTTCAAAAATAGGTGTCGATAGGCATTTCAGATATAGGTGTCGATAGGCATTTCAGATATAGGTGTCGATAGGCATTTCAGATATAGGGTCGATAGGCATTTCAGATATAGGTGTCGATAGGCATTTCAGATATAGGTGTCGATAGGCATTTCAGATATAGGTGTCGATAGGCATTTCAGATATAGGTGTCGATAGGCATTTCAGATATAGGTGTCGATAGGCATTTCAGATATAGGTGTCGATAGGCATTTCAGATATAAGTGTCGATAGGCATTTCAGATATAGGTGCCGATAGGCATTTCAGATATAGTTGCCGATTGGCATTTTAAAAATAGGTGCCGATAGGCATTTCAGATATAGAAGCCGATAGGCATTTCAAATATAGGTGCCGATAGGCATTCCAGATATGGTTGCCGATAGGCATTTCAAATATAGGTGCTGATAGGCATTTCAGATGTAGTTTCCGAAAGGCATTTCAAAAATAGGTGTCGATAGGCATTTCAGATATAGGTGTCGATAGGCATTTCAGATATAGGTGTCGATAGGCATTTCAGATATAGGTGTCGATAGGCATTTCAGATATAGGTGTCGATAGGCATTTCAGATATAGGTGTCGATAGGCATTTCAGATATAGGTGTCGATAGGCATTTCAGATATAGGTGTCGATAGGCATTTCAGATATAGGTGCCGATAGGCATTTCAGATATAGTTGCCGATTGGCATTTTAAAAATAGGTGCCGATAGGCATTTCAGATATAGAAGCCGATAGGCATTTCAAATATAGGTGCCGATAGGCATTCCAGATATGGTTGCCGATAGGCATTTCAAATATAGGTGCTGATAGGCATTTCAGATGTAGTTTCCGATAGGCATTTCAAAAATAGGTGTCGATAGGCATTTCAGATATAGGTGTCGATAGGCATTTCAGATATAGGTGTCGATAGGCATTTCAGATATAGGTGTCGATAGGCATTTGAGATATAGGTGTCGATAGGCATTTCAGATATAGGTGTCGATAGGCATTTCAGATATAGGTGTCGATAGGCATTTCAGATATAGGTGCCGATAGGCATTTCAGATATAGTTGCCGATTGGCATTTTAAAAATAGGTGCCGATAGGCATTTCAGATATAGAAGCCGATAGGCATTTCAAATATAGGTGCCGATAGGCATTCCAGATATGGTTGCCGATAGGCATTTCAAATATAGGTGCTGATAGGCATTTCAGATGTAGTTTCCGATAGGCATTTCAAAAATAGGTGTCGATAGGCATTTCAGATATAGGTGTCGATAGGCATTTCAGATATAGGTGTCGATAGGCATTTCAGATATAGGTGTCGATAGGCATTTCAGATATAGGTGTCGATAGGCATTTCAGATATAGGTGTCGATAGGCATTTTAGATATAGGTGTCGATAGGCATTTCAGATATAGGTGTCGATAGGCATTTCAGATATAGGTGTCGATAGGCATTTCAGATATAGGTGCCGATAGGCATTTCAGATATAGTTGCAGATTGGCATTTAAAAATAGGTGCCGATAGGCATTTCAGATATAGAAGCCGATAGGCATTTCAAATATAGGTGCCGATAGGCCTTCCAGATATGGTTGCCGATAGGCATTTCAAATATAGGAGCTGATAGGCATTTCAGATGTAATTTCCGATAGGCATTTCAAAAATAGGTGGCGATAGGCATTTCAGATATAGGTGTCGATAGGCATTTCAGATATAGGTGTCGATAGGCATTTCAGATATAGGTGTCGATAGGCATTTCAGATATAGGTGTCGATAGGCATTTCAGATATAGGTGTCGATAGGCATTTCAGATATAGGTGTCGATAGGCATTTCAGATATAGGTGTCGATAGGCATTTCAGATATAGGTGCCGATAGGCATTTCAGATATAGTTGCCGATTGGCATTTAAAAATAGGTGCCGATAGGCATTTCAGATATAGAAGCCGATAGGCATTTCAAATATAGGTGCCGATAGGCATTCCAGATATGGTTGCCGATAGGCATTTCAAATATAGGTGCTGATAGGCATTTCAGATGTAGTTTCCGATAGGCATTTCAAAAATAGGTGTCGATAGGCATTTCAGATATAGGTGTCGATAGGCATTTCAGATATAGGTGTCGATAGGCATTTCAGATATAGGTGTCTAAAGGCATTTCAGATATAGGTGTCGATAGGCATTTCAGATATAGGTGTCGATAGGCATTTCAGATATAGGTGTCGATAGGCATTTCAGATATAGGTGTCGATAGGCATTACAGATATAGGTGCCGATAGGCATTTCAGATATAGTTGCCGATTGGCATTTTTAAAATAGGTGCCGATAGGCATTTCAGATATAGAAGCCGATAGGCATTTCAAATATAGGTGCCGATAGGCATTCCAGATATGGTTGCCGATAGGCATTTCAAATATAGGTGCTGATAGGCATTTCAGATGTAGTTTCCGATAGGCATTTCAAAAATAGGTGCCGATAGGCATTTCAGATATAGAAGCCGATAGGCATTTCAAATATAGGTGCCGATAGGCATTCCAGATATGGTTGCCGATACGCATTTCAAATATAGGTGCTGATAGGCATTTCAGATGTAGTTTCCGATAGGCATTTCAAAAATAGGTGTCGATAGGCATTTCAGATATAGGTGTCGATAGGCATTTCAGATATAGGTGTCGATAGGCATTACAGATATAGGTGTCGATAGGCATTTCAGATATAGGTGTCGATAGGCATTTCAGATATAGGTGTCGATAGGCATTTCAGATATAGGTGTCGATAGGCATTTCAGATATAGGTGTCGATAGGCATTTCAGATATAGGTGTCGATAGGCATTTCAGATATAAGTGCCGATAGGCATTTCAGATATAGTTGCCGATTGGCATTTTAAAAATAGGTGCCGATAGGCATTTCAGATATAGAAGCCGATAGGCATTTCAAATATAGGTGCCGATAGGCATTCCAGATATGGTTGCCGATAGGCATTTGAAATATAGGTGCTGATAGGCATTTCAGATGTAGTTTCCGATAGGCATTTCAAAAATAGGTGTCGATAGGCATTTCAGATATAGGTGTCGATAGGCATTTCAGATATAGGTGTCGATAGGCATTTCAGATATAGGTGTCGATAGGCATTTCAGATATAGGTGCCGATAGGCATTTCAGATATAGTTGCCGATTGGCATTTTAAAAATAGGTGCCGATAGGCATTTCAGATATAGAAGCCGATAGGCATTTCAAATATAGGTGCCGATAGGCATTCCAGATATGGTTGCCGATAGGCATTTCAAATATAGGTGCTGATAGGCATTTCAGATGTAGTTTCCGATAGGCATTTCAAAAATAGGTGTCGATAGGCATTTCAAATATAGGTGTCGATAGGCATTTCAGATATAGGTGTCGATAGGCATTTCAGATATAGGTGTCGATAGGCATTTCAGATATAGGTGTCGATAGGCATTTCAGATATAGGTGTCGATAGGCATTTCAGATATAGGTGCCGATAGGCATTTCAGATATAGTTACCGATTGGCATTTTAAAAATAGGTGCCGATAGGCATTTCAGATATAGAAGCCGATAGGCATTTCAAATATAGGTGCCGATAGGCATTCCAGATATGGTTGCCGATAGGCATTTCAAATATAGGTGCTGATAGGCATTTCAGATGTAGTTTCCGATAGGCATTTCAAAAATAGGTGTCGATAGGCATTTCAGATATAGGTGTCGATAGGCATTTCAGATATAGGTGTCAATAGGCATTTCAGATATAGGTGTCGATAGGCATTTCAGATATAGGTGTCGATAGGCATTTCAGATATAGGTGTCGATAGGCATTTCAGATATAGGTGTCGATAGGCTTTTCAGATATAGGTGTCGATAGGCATTTCAGATATAGGTGTCGATAGGCATTTCAGATATAGGTGCCGATAGGCATTTTAGATATAGTTGCCGATTGGCATTTTAAAAATAGGTGCCGATAGGCATTTCAGATATAGAAGCCGATAGGCATTTCAAATATAGGTGCCGATAGGCATTCTAGATATGGTTGCCGATAGGCATTTCAAATATAGGTGCTGATAGGCATTTCGGATGTAGTTTCCGATAGGCATTTCAAAAATAGGTGTCGATAGGCATTTCAGATATAGGTGTCGATAGGCATTTCAGATATAGGTGTCGATAGGCATTTCAGATATAGGTGTCGATAGGCATTTCAGATATAGGTGTCGATAGGCATTTCAGATATAGGTGTCGATAGGCATTTCAGATATAGGTGTCGATAGGCGTTTCAGATATAGGTGTCGATAAGCATTTCAGATATAGGTGCCGATAGGCATTTCAGATATAGTTGCCGATTGGCATTTTAAAAATAGGTGCCGATAGGCATTTCAGATATAGAAGCCGATAGGCATTTCAAATATAGGTGCCGATAGGCATTCCAGATATGGTTGCCGATAGGCATTTCAAATATAGGTGCTGATAGGCATTTCAGATGTAGTTTCCGATAGGCATTTCAAAAATAGGTGTCGATAGGCATTTCAGATATAGGTGTCGATAGGCATTTCAGATATAGGTGTCGATAGGCATTTCAGATATAGGTGTCGATAGGCATTTCAGATATAGGTGTCGATAGGCATTTCAGATTTAGGTGTCGATAGGCATTTCAGATATAGGTGTCGATAGGCATTTCAGATATAGGTGTCGATAGGCATTTCAGATATAGGTGCCGATAGGCATTTCAGATATAGTTGCCGATTGGCATTTTTAAAATAGGTGCCGATAGACATTTCAGATATAGAAGCCGATAGGCATTTCAAATATAGGTGCCGATAGGCATTCCAGATATGGTTGCCGATAGGCATTTCAAATATAGGGGCTGATAGGCATTTCAGATGTAGTTTCCGATAGGCATTTCAAAAATAGGTGTCGATAGGCATTTCAGATATAGGTGTCGATAGGCATTTCAGATATAGGTGTCGATAGGCATTACAGATATAGGTGTCGATAGGCATTTCAGATATAGGTGTCGATAGGCATTTCAGATATAGGTGTCGATAGGCATTTCAGATATAGGTGTCGATAGGCATTTCAGATATAAGTGCCGATAGGCATTTCATATATAGTTGCCGATTGGCATTTTAAAAATAGGTGCCGATAGGCATTTCAGATATAGAAGCCGATAGGCATTTCAAATATAGGTGCCGATAGGCATTCCAGATATGGTTGCCGATAGGCATTTGAAATATAGGTGCTGATAGGCATTTCAGATGTAGTTTACGATAGGCATTTCAAAAATAGGTGTCGATAGGCATTTCAGATATAGGTGTCGATAGGCATTTCAGATATAGGTGTCGATAGGCATTTCAGATATAGGTGTCGATAGGCATTTCAGATATAGGTGCCGATAGGCATTTCAGATATAGTTGCCGATTGGCATTTTAAAAATAGGCGCCGATAGGCATTTCAGATATAGAAGCCGATAGGCATTTCAAATATAGGTGCCGATAGGCAATCCAGATATGGTTGCCGATAGGCATTTCAAATATAGGTGCTGATAGGCATTTCAGATGTAGTTTCCGATAGGCATTTCAAAAATAGGTGTCGATAGGCATTTCAGATATAGGTGTCGATAGGCATTTCAGATATAGGTGTCGATAGGCATTTCAGATATAGGTGTCGATAGGCATTTCAGATATAGGTGCCGATAGGCATTTCAGATATAGTTGCCGATTGGCATTTTAAAAATAGGTGCCGATAGGCATTTCAGATATAGAAGCCGATAGGCATTTCAAATATAGGTGCCGATAGGCATTCCAGATATGGTTGCCGATAGGCATTTCAAATATAGGTGCTGATAGGCATTTTAGATGTAGTTTCCGATAGGCATTTCAAAAATAGGTGTCGATAGGCATTTCAGATATAGGTGTCGATAGGCATTTTAGATATAGGTGTCAATAGGCATTTCAGATATAGGTTCCGATAGGCATTTCAAAAATAGGTGTCGATAGGCATTTCAGATATAGGTGTCGATAGGCATTTCAGATATAGGTGTCGATAGGCATTACAGATATAGGTGTCGATAGGCATTTTAGATATAGGTGTCGATAGGCATTTCAGATATAGGTGTCGATAGGCATTTCAGATATAGGTGTCGATAGGCATTTCAGATATGGTGTCGATAGGCATTTCAGATATAGGTGTCGATAGGCATTTCAGATATAAGTGCCGATAGGCATTTCATATATAGTTGCCGATTGGCATTTTAAAAATAGGTGCCGATAGGCATTTCAGATATAGAAGCCGATAGGCATTTCAAATATAGGTACCGATAGGCATTCCAGATATGGTTGCCGATAGGCATTTGAAATATAGGTGCTGATAGGCATTTCAGATGTAGTTTCCGATAGGCATTTTAAAAATAGGTGTCGATAGGCATTTCAGATATAGGTGTCGATAGGCATTTCAGATATAGGTGTCGATAGGCATTTCAGATATAGGTGTCGATGGGCATTTCAGATATAGGTGCCGATAGGCATTTCAGATATAGTTGCCGATTGGCATTTTAAAAATAGGCGCCGATAGGCATTTCAGATATAGAAGCCGATAGGCATTTCAAATATAGGTGCCGATAGGCATTCCAGATATGGTTGCGCTTAGGCATTTGAAATATAGGTGCTGATAGGCATTTCAGATGTAGTTTCCGATAGGCATTTCAAAAATAGGTGTCGATAGGCATTTCAGATATAGGTGTCGATAGGCATTTCAGATATAGGTGTCGATAGGCATTTCAGATATAGGTGTCGATAGGCTTTTCAGATATAGGTGCCGATAGGCATTTCAGATATAGTTGCCGATTGGCATTTTAAAAATAGGTGCCGATAGGCATTTCAGATATAGAAGCCGATAGGCATTTCAAATATAGGTGCCGATAGGCATTCCAGATATGGTATTGCCGATAGGCATTTCAAATATAGGTGCTGATAGGCATTTCAGATGTAGTTTCCGATAGGCATTTCAAAAATAGGTGTCGATAGGCATTTCAGATATAGGTGTCGATAGGCATTTCAGATATAGGTGTCAATAGGCATTTCAGATATAGGTGTCGATAGGCATTTCAGATATAGGTGTCGATAGGCATTTCAGATATAGGTGTCGATAGGCATTTCAGATATAGGTGTCGATAGGCATTTCAGATATGGGTGTCGATAGGCATTTCAGATATAAGTGTCGATAGGCATTTCAGATATAGGTGCCGATAGGCATTTCAGATATAGTTGCCGATTGGCATTTTTAAAATAGGTGCCGATAGGCATTTCAGATATAGAAGCCGATAGGCATTTCAAATATAGGTTGCCGATAGGCATTCCAGATATGGTTGCCGATAGGCATTTCAAATATAGGTGCTGATAGGCATTTCAGATGTAGTTTCCGATAGGCATTTCAAAAATAGGTGTCGATAGGCATTTCAGATATAGGTGTCGATAGGCATTTCAGATATAGGTGTCGATAGGCATTTCAGATATAGGTGTCGATAGGCATTTCAGATATAGGTGTCGATAGGCATTTCAGATATAGGTGTCGATAGGCATTTCAGATATAGGTGCCGATAGGCATTTCAGATATAATTGCCGATTGGCATTTTAAAAATAGGTGCCGATAGGCATTTCAGATATAGAAGCCGATAGGCATTTCAAATATAGGTGCCGATAGGCATTCCAGATATGGTTGCCGATAGGCATTTGAAATATAGGTGCTGATAGGCATTTCAGATGTAGTTTCCGATAGGCATTTCAAAAATAGGTGTCGATAGGCATTTCAGATATAGGTGTCGATATGCATTTCAGATATAGGTGTCGATAGGCATTTCAGATATAGGTGTCGATAGGCATTTCAGATATAGGTGTCGATAGGCATTTCAGATATAGGTGTCGATAGGCATTTAAGATATAGGTGTCGATAGGCATTTCAGATATAGGTGTCGATAGGCATTTCAGATATAGGTGCCGATAGGCATTTCAGATATAGTTGCCGATTGGCATTTTAAAAATAGGTGCCGATAGGCATTTCAGATATAGAAGCCGATAGGCATTTCCAATATAGGTGCCGATAGGCATTCCAGATATGGTTGCCGATAGGCATTTCAAATATAGGTGCTGATAGGCATTTGAAATGTAGTTTCCGATAGGCACTTCAAAAATAGGTGTCGATAGGCATTTCAGGTATAGGTGTCGATAGGCATTTCAGATATAGGTGTCGATAGGCATTTCAGATATAGTCGTCGATAGGCATTTCAGATATAGGTGTCGATAGGCATTTCAGATATAGGTGTCGATAGGCATTTCAGATATAGGTGTCGATAGGCATTTCAGATATAGGTGTCGATAGGCATTTCAGATATAGGTGCCGATAGGCATTTCAGATATAGTTGCCGATTGGTATTTTTAAAATAGGTGCCGATAGGCATTTCAGATATAGAAGCCGATAGGCATTTCAAATATAGGTGCCGATAGGCATTCCAGATATGGTTGCCGATAGGCATTTCAAATATAGGTGCTGATAGGCATGTCAGATGTAGTTTCCGATAGGCATTTCTAAAATAGGTGTCGATAGGCATTTCAGATATAGGTGTCGATAGGCATTTCAGATATAGGTGTCGATAGGCATTACAGATATAGGTGTCGATAGGCATTTCAGATATAGGTGTCGATAGGCATTTCAGATATAGGTGTCGATAGGCATTTCAGATATAGGTGTCGATAGGCATTTCAGATATAGGTGTCGATAGGCATTTCAGATATAGGTGTCGATAGGCATTTCAGATATAAGTGCCGATAGGCATTTCAGATATAGTTGCCGATTGGCATTTTAAAAATAGGTGCCGATAGGCATTTTAGATATAGAAGCCGATAGGCATTTTAGATATAGAAGCCGATAGGCATTTCAAATATAGGTGCCGATAGGCATTCCAGATATGGTTGCCGATAGGCATTTGAAATATAGGTGCTGATAGGCATTTCAGATGTAGTTTCCGATAGGCATTTAAAAAATAGGTGTCGATAGGCATTTCAGATATAGGTGTCGATAGGCATTTCAGATATAGGTGTCGATAGGCATTTCAGATATAGGTGTCGATAGGCATTTCAGATATAGGTGTCGATAGGCATTTCAGATATAGGTGCCGATAGGCATTTCAGATATAGTTGCCGATTGGCATTTTAAAAATAGGCGCCGATAGGCATTTCAGATATAGAAGCCGATAGGCATTTCAAATATAGGTGCCGATAGGCATTCCAGATATGGTTGCCGATAGGCATTTCAAATATAGGTGCTGATAGGCATTTCAGATGTAGTTTCCGATAGGCATTTCAAAAATAGGTGTCGATAGGCATTTCAGATATAGGTGTCGATAGGCATTTCAGATATAGGTGTCAATAGGCATTTCAGATATAGGTGTCGATAGGCATTTCAGATATAGGTGTCGATAGGCATTTCAGATATAGGTGTCGATAGGCATTTCAGATATAGGTGTCGATAGGCATTTCAGATATGGGTGTCGATAGGCATTTCAGATATAGGTGTCGATAGGCATTTCAGATGTAGGTGCCGATAGGCATTTCAGATATAGTTGCCGATTGGCATTTTTAAAATAGGTGCCGATAGGCATTTCAGATATAGAAGCCGATAGGCATTTCAAATATAGGTTGCCGATAGGCATTCCAGATATGGTTGCCGATAGGCATTTCAAATATAGGTGCTGATAGGCATTTCAGATGTAGTTTCCGATAGGCATTTCAAAAATAGGTGTCGATAGGCATTTCAGATATAGGTGTCGATAGGCATTTCAGATATAGGTGTCGATAGGCATTTCAGATATAGGTGTCGATAGGCATTTCAGATATAGGTGTCGATAGGCATTTCAGATATAGGTGTCGATAGGCATTTCAGATATAGGTGCCGATAGGCATTTCAGATATAATTGCCGATTGGCATTTTAAAAATAGGTGCCGATAGGCATTTCAGATATAGAAGCCGATAGGCATTTCAAATATAGGTGCCGATAGGCATTCCAGATATGGTTGCCGATAGGCATTTGAAATATAGGTGCTGATAGGCATTTCAGATGTAGTTTCCGATAGGCATTTCAAAAATAGGTGTCGATAGGCATTTCAGATATAGGTGTCGATATGCATTTCAGATATAGGTGTCGATAGGCATTTCAGATATAGGTGTCGATAGGCATTTCAGATATAGGTGTCGATAGGCATTTCAGATATAGGTGTCGATAGGCATTTAAGATATAGGTGTCGATAGGCATTTCAGATATAGGTGTCGATAGGCATTTCAGATATAGGTGCCGATAGGCATTTCAGATATAGTTGCCGATTGGCGTTTTAAAAATAGGTGCCGATAGGCATTTCAGATATAGAAGCCGATAGGCATTTCCAATATAGGTGCCGATAGGCATTCCAGATATGGTTGCCGATAGGCATTTCAAATATAGGTGCTGATAGGCATTTGAAATGTAGTTTCCGATAGGCACTTCAAAAATAGGTGTCGATAGGCATTTCAGATATAGGTGTCGATAGGCATTTCAGATATAGGTGTCGATAGGCATTTCAGATATAGTCGTCGATAGGCATTTCAGATATAGGTGTCGATAGGCATTTCAGATATAGGTGTCGATAGGCATTTCAGATATAGGTGTCGATAGGCATTTCAGATATAGGTGTCGATAGGCATTTCAGATATAGGTGCCGATAGGCATTTCAGATATAGTTGCCGATTGGTATTTTTAAAATAGGTGCCGATAGGCATTTCAGATATAGAAGCCGATAGGCATTTCAAATATAGGTGCCGATAGGCATTCCAGATATGGTTGCCGATAGGCATTTCAAATATAGGTGCTGATAGGCATGTCAGATGTAGTTTCCGATAGGCATTTCAAAAATAGGTGTCGATAGGCATTTCAGATATAGGTGTCGATAGGCATTTCAGATATAGGTGTCGATAGGCATTACAGATATAGGTGTCGATAGGCGTTTCAGATATAGGTGTCGATAGGCATTTCAGATATAGGTGTCGATAGGCATTTCAGATATAGGTGTCGATAGGCATTTCAGATATAGGTGTCGATAGGCATTTCAGATATAGGTGTCGATAGGCATTTCAGATATAAGTGCCGATAGGCATTTCAGATATAGTTGCCGATTGGCATTTTAAAAATAGGTGCCGATAGGCATTTCAGATATAGAAGCCGATAGGCATTTCAAATATAGGTGCCGATAGGCATTCTAGATATGGTTGCCGATAGGCATTTGAAATATAGGTGCTGATAGGCATTTCAGATGTAGTTTCCGATAGGCATTTAAAAAATAGGTGTCGATAGGCATTTCAGATATAGGTGTCGATAGGCATTTCAGATATAGGTGTCGATAGGCATTTCAGATATAGGTGTCGATAGGCATTTCAGATATAGGTGTCGATAGGCATTTCAGATATAGGTGCCGATAGGCATTTCAGATATAGTTGCCGATTGGCATTTTAAAAATAGGCGCCGATAGGCATTTCAGATGTAGAAGCCGATAGGCATTTCAAATATAGGTGCCGATAGGCATTCCAGATATGGTTGCCGATAGGCATTTCAAATATAGGTGCTGATAGGCATTTCAGATGTAGTTTCCGATAGGCATTTCAAAAATAGGTGTCGATAGGCATTTCAGATATAGGTGTCGATAGGCATTTCAGATATAGGTGTCGATAGGCATTTCAGATATAGGTGTCGATAGGCATTTCAGATATAGGTGCCGATAGGCATTTCAGATATAGTTGCCGATTGGCATTTTAAAAATAGGTGCCGATAGGCATTTCAGATATAGAAGCCGATAGGCATTTCAAATATAGGTGCCGATAGGCATTCCAGATATGGTTGCCGATAGGCATTTCAAATATAGGTGCTGATAGGCATTTCAGATGTAGTTTCCGATAGGCATTTCAAAAATAGGTGTCGATAGGCATTTCAGATATAGGTGTCGATAGGCATTTCAGATATAGGTGTCAATAGGCATTTCAGATATAGGTGTCGATAGGCATTTCAGATATAGGTGTCGATAGGCATTTCAGATATAGGTGTCGATAGGCATTTCAGATATAGGTGTCGATAGGCATTTCAGATATAGGTGTCGATAGGCATTTCAGATATAGGTGTCGATAGGCATTTCAGATATAGGTGCCGATAGGCATTTCAGATATAGTTGCCGATTGGCATTTTAAAAATAGGTGCCGATAGGCATTTCAGATATAGAAGCCGATAGGCATTTCAAATATAGGTTGCCGATAGGCATTCCAGATATGGTTGCCGATAGGCATTTCAAATATAGGTGCTGATAGGCCTTTCAGATGTAGTTTCCGATAGGCATTTCAAAAATAGGTGTCGATAGGCATTTCAGATATAGGTGTCGATAGGCATTTCAGATATAGGTGTCGATAGGCATTTCAGATATAGGTGTCGATAGGCATTTCAGATATAGGTGTCGATAGGCATTTCAGATATAGGTGTCGATAGGCATTTTAGATATAGGTGTCGATAGGCATTTCAGATATAGGTGTCGATAGGCATTTCAGATATAGGTGTCGATAGGCATTTCAGATATAGGTGCCAATAGGCATTTCAGATATAGTTGCCGATTGGCATTTAAAAATAGGTGCCGATAGGCATTTCAGATATAGAAGCCGATAGGCATTTCAAATATAGGTGCCGATAGGCCTTCCAGATATGGTTGCCGATAGGCATTTCAAATATAGGTGCTGATAGGCATTTCAGATGTAATTTCCGATAGGCATTTCAAAAATAGGTGTCGATAGGCATTTCAGATATAGGTGTCGATAGGCATTTCAGATATAGGTGTCGATAGGCATTTCAGATATAGGTGTCGATAGGCATTTCAGATATAGGTGTCGATAGGCATTTCAGATATAGGTGTCGATAGGCATTTCAGATATAGGTGTCGATAGGCATTTCAGATATAGGTGCCGATAGGCATTTCAGATATAGTTGCCGATTGGCATTAGATATAGGTGTCGATAGGCATTTCAGATATAGGTGTCGATAGGCATTTCAGATATAGGTGTCGATAGGCATTTCAGATATAAGTGCCGATAGGCATTTCAGATATAGTTGCCGATTGGCATTTTAAAAATAGGTGCCTATAGGCATTTCAGATATAGAAGCCGATAGGCATTTCAAATATAGGTGCCGATAGGCATTCCAGATATGGTTGCCGATAGGCATTTGAAATATAGGTGCTGATAGGCATTTCAGATGTAGTTTCCGATAGGCATTTCAAAAATAGGTGTCGATAGGCATTTCAGATATAGGTGTCGATAGGCATTTCAGATATAGGTGTCGATAGGCATTTCAGATATAGGTGTCGACAGGCATTTCAGATATAGGTGCCGATAGGCATTTCAGATATAGTTGCCGATTGGCATTTTAAAAATAGGTGCCGATAGGCATTTCCGATATAGAAGCCGATAGGCATTTCAAATATATGTGCCGATAGGCATTCCAGATATGGTTGCCGATAGGCATTTCAAATATAGGTGCTGATAGGCATTTCAGATGTAGTTTCCGATAGGCATTTCAAAAATAGGTGTCGATAGGCATTTCAAATATAGGTGTCGATAGGCATTTCAGATATAGGTGTCGATGGGCATTTCAGATATAGGTGTCGATAGGCATTTCAGATATAGGTGTCGATAGGCATTTCAGATATAGGTGTCGATAGGCATTTCAGATATAGGTGCCGATAGGCATTTCAGATATAGTTACCGATTGGCATTTTAAAAATAGGTGCCGATAGGCATTTCAGATATAGAAGCCGATAGGCATTTCAAATATAGGTGCCGATAGGCATTCCAGATATGGTTGCCGATAGGCATTTCAAATATAGGTGCTGATAGGCATTTCAGATGTAGTTTCCGATAGGCATTTCAAAAATAGGTGTCGATAGGCATTTCAGATATAGGTGTCGATAGGCATTTCAGATATAGGTGTCAATAGGCATTTCAGATATAGGTGTCGATAGGCATTTCAGATATAGGTGTCGATAGGCATTTCAGATATAGGTGTCGATAGGCATTTCAGATATAGGTGTCGATAGGCATTTCAGATATAGGTGTCGATAGGCATTTCAGATATATGTGTCGATAGGCATTTCAGATATAGGTGCCGATAGGCATTTCAGATATAGTTGCCGATTGGCATTTTAAAAATAGGTGCCGATAGGCATTTCAGATATAGAAGCCGATAGGCATTTCAAATATAGGTGCCGATAGGCATTCCAGATATGGTTGCCGATAGGCATTTCAAATATAGGTGCTGATAGGCATTTCAGATGTAGTTTCCGATAGGCATTTCAAAAATAGGTGTCGATAGGCATTTCAGATATAGGTGTCGATAGGCATTTCAGATATAGGTGTCGATATGCATTTCAGATATAGGTGTCGATAGGCATTTCAGATATAGGTGTCGATAGGCATTTCAGATATAGGTGTCGATAGGCATTTCAGATATAGGTGTCGATAGGCATTTCAGATATAGGTGTCGATAGGCATTTCAGATATAGGTGCCGATAGGCATTTCAGATATAGTTGCCGATTGGCATTTTTAAAATAGGTGCCGATAGGCATTTCAGATATAGAAGCCGATAGGCATTTCAAATATAGGTGCCGATAGGCATTCCAGATATGGTTGCCGATAGGCATTTCAAATATAGGTGCTGATAGGCATTTCAGATGTAGTTTCCGATAGGCATTTCAAAAATAGGTGTCGATAGGCATTTCAGATATAGGTGTCGAT
>JAVRKA010001213.1:0-20839 GCA_034508555.1 Venustoraphidia nigricollis | reverse complement strand
ACGCAATTATGAAGATAAGTTTTACCAATACTTACGAATGAATTTGGAATTGTTTGAGCTTCTGCTAAGCAAAATTTCAAACCATCTTCAAAAAGAGGACACAAATTACAGATATTCTATTTCACCAGAAGAACGTCTTGTTGTCACAATAAGGTAATAAAATATCATTAATTATGATTATTTTCTATTTATTTAATGAATTATGAATCAAGTAGTGTATCATAAGTTATCATAACATAATTACTATCTTAAAGGCACTTTTAATGTTGTGTGTTTGAATTAAATGCTAAATATTGAGATAGTACATTAGATGTTTCATTCTCAGTAGCATACAGAGTAACTTGAGAGTCACAGAAATTATTTTGCTGTTCTTGTGGACCGTGATTAACTTCCAGCTCATTTAAAATAAGATCTTGAATTTTTGATCTTAGTCGTAGTTTACGCACCATAGGAATCTCTTTCATGAAAGGCAGAAGACTTTCGAAAAATAATAAATCATCATTTGCACTTTTACCCATATCTTGTTCCAAAATTTCAATTTTCTTTTTCTCCAATTCAATTAATGCATCATGTCGTTGGGAATCGCTGGTTGATTTTGAACGGTTTTTTTTTCTGGACGGGAAAGGAGCCGTATTACTTTCTGATGAAGTCGATGGAATTGGTGATTGTGGTTCTTGAAATCCAATATCTTCTGTGTCTTCCGTGTCCATAGTATCACTCGTAAAATCAGTACATTCTGGTAAACTTGCTGCTCTATCAATGACTGGGATAGACACTTTTAAAAACTTTAGTTGGTCGTAATATTGCCAAGAGCTTGTAACGACATCACTAGCGCCATCACCACTCTTCGGTTTCTGTAATTTTTGGTTTTCTTTCATAAAATAAGCTCTCAAGTTTTTCCATCTTGTTCTTATGGTTTTTTCTGAAAATAAATATGTTAATGTTAGTTAATATGTTAATATGTTTTCTAATCAAACTTATTTATTTGTAGGATTATAGATTGCAAATTATTCAGTACAATCAAGTATACTGTATTTTATGTTACAGGTATTTATCTACAGGGGAATCATACAGATCTTTGGCGTTTCATTTTCGTATGGGAATTAGCACGGTTTCTAAGATCATCAGGGAAACATGTACAGTAATTTGGAATGTATTAAAAGAAGAATATATACCCGTACCAACGACTGATCGATGGTGTCATATAGCAGAAGAATTCTTTCATAAATGGAATTTCCCCAACTGTATCGGAGCAATGGACGGAAAACATATAAGAGTGAAATGTCCATTTAATAGCGGATCTGCATTTTACAACTACAAACAATATTTTTCAATATTATTGCAAGCTGTAGTTGATGCTAATTGTAAAATTATTGCTGTGGATATTGGGACGGAAGGTAGGCAATGTGACGCAGGAAACTTCAGAAGTTCTTCTTTATTCCATATGTTGGAAAATGACCGACTTAATATTCCACCGGAAAAAGAAATACCGGGAACAAGTATCAAAATGCCTTTTGTACTTGTCGGCGATGGTGGATATCCTCTATTAAATTATTTGATGAGGCCTTTTGGCCAACGGAATATAGATGACAGAAAACGAATATTCAATTACCGATTATCGAGAGCGCGTAGAACAGTTGAGTGTTGCTTTGGAATAATGGCGTCAAAATGGAGAATTTTAAATAAAGCTATAGAAACAGATGTAAACACGGCTATTACTATAGTAAAAGCAATTTGCATCTTACATAATTTCGTATTATGGCATGAAAATAGTGAAATATCAGAGGATACACTGATAAACGTTAATGAAAACATAGCTGAAAATAATTTTCAAAATATACAACGCAGAGTCCAATACCGATTTTCAGCAAGCGCCTTACGAACAAGAGAGTTATTATTAAATTATTTTAATACAGATGGAGCTGTACCTTGGCAAGATAATTTGCTTCACCTAATGTAATCTTAACCTAAAATCTAATAAACATGAATTATCTATACTTACCGTCTTTCTTCATTTCTGTTGCTACTTCATCCCACATCTTTTTAAGATAATTTGCATTTTTATGCTGTTTATGCATAGGATTCCATAAAGCTTCTCTAACAAAAACTGCACTAATTAATTGATCATCCATTTTATGCCGGAATGTATCCTGGAAAAAACAGACACGCCTGTTCGCTTGGATAGCCACCTGGCGACTAGCCACAGCGAGGCGCGGTCGGTATGAACAACGCAGCGCTAACACGTACATTCGTTCGCTTGGATAGTTCATCCTGGCACCTAGCGAGCCACTAGGCACTTAGCCTGCCAGCTATTGGTGTGAACGTACACTTAATGAACAGTCGAAGGCAGTGTCGCACGAGATACGGAACATAGTAGAGAGAGTTTATAAGTACAGCATCCACGTGCTGACCATTCCACTTGCTAATGAAGCGTTCGTCAGTACCGTGTAAAACATTAACGACTCAAGATCTGTCGACAGCTATGTTGCGAATAATAAAATAATATTGGCTCTATGGTCAATCATTTATAATTATATATTATCTGTACATACGTATGCATGTAGAATTATTTTAAATTAGTATTTCCTTTATTATATACGAACACAGTTTTATTTTTTTAATTTTTAATCGATAAATTCTGTTCTACGGGACGGAAGTGTTTTTACCTTTCTTCTATTATTTATGAATATTTTTGGTAAGTGTCTTCAAATTATTTTTCATTTTAGTGTTAATATATTATTAGCATTATAAAGTTATGCTTGACTTCGGGTACAGCTTTGAAAGCAGTTATAAGCCAGTCCTGCTTCGCCGGGATGCAATTAAATATATAAAAATAAGTGTTTTATTCTGTGATATTTCCTTTGCCCGGATTTAATTTTTTGCCAGTGTTGATTTAAATATGCTTAATTAATCGAATGAAAATATATGGCGCACTTGTCAAAATTAATATTGGACGAAACGTATATTGAATTTACAAGAATTAAAAAAATTCAAAATTACCGAAAAATCAAAAAAAATATCTGTTAATCACCTGCTGAGCTAATCTAAAGACTGCCTGAAAATTTAATCGAATTCGGTCCAGTCGGTTTGGAGTCTATAAATAACATGCCTACATATACATCGCCTTTTATATATAATGTAATTTTAGCACAGATTTTTGTCATGATTTTCATGTTAATTCGGTGCTAAAAGTACATTAAGGTTATTAGCCTATAGCACAGTATTAGTAGCAATTATGTTTTTTTTTGTAATAAAAAACTGTTGTATGACTTTTAATTATTTCCGATAAATTAAAATTTTATTTATCAGTGTTTAAGAAAATGATAATTAAACATTTCACATAATTTGACTACAGAAAGATATTGCGTATAATGAGTTTAACGCAGACAGATATAGTTCAAATATGACTGACAAGTACTTTGATAGTTTTTTCGACAATTTTTAAGTAATATTTCCCCAAAAATACACATTTTTTATTATATTTTTTTCGCTATTTAAAAGAGCTAAGCTTCCGAATACATTTTTTCTGGAGCCAATTTCGTTTAATTTTAATTTTAGTGTCCATTTTAGGCGAATCTCGCATTTATCCTTGGGTAAAAATCACATTTTTTATAATCAACTAATTTAAAACTAAACGTCGAAAATTTAAAAAAAAATGGGTCGACAAGGCCGGACTTATAAATTTTATGAAAACGCTTGCTCGGAGTTAGAGAATTATACTTACTGAAGACTGTATATAAAATTTTGTGCAGATGATGAATTGACAAAATAAATGCGAATGTATTAAAGGTTTAAAAAAAAATTTCTCGAAAAAAAACAAACAAACAAATTCCCATAATGAAGTTACACTGCGTATTAGCAAATAGACTAAATTGTCGGCAGAGTTTAGCACTGCGACCCGAGTTTTTTTTTTTAATTAGTGTCCTTTTAACTGTATTTTTTACCTGTCGGGACAAACCTCTTAAAAAGGATGCGGCTAGTTTTTTTTAACATTTGTGTTTGTGAACGTAAAGAAAAACATTCTTTACAAGATCTTATCAGTTAGTTTTAATCTTATTAATAAGGCAGTGTTGAATAGATGTCAAATTTATTACAAAAAAATAAAACTACCTAAATAAAAACGTGAACTTTCTTCAGAAGAGCCAATGAAAAGAGGAAATTAATAAAATTTTTAGGTCAACGCTAATTTTATTGCATGTCAATATGCAGACTTGTGAAAAATACTTTTTAAAAGTATTTAAGCACAACTGCAAATACTTTTGAGTCATATCTACCAAAATATTTTTGAGCAATAATTATTTATTATATAAGCGAGCGCGAAATTCAACTAATTAAAATTCTTAAGCAAGTATATACTTGTAAAAAATACTTGATTTTAAGTACTTAAATACAGATACAAATACTTAACAATAATTTCTTATTTGGAAATGACATTGCATTATTATTTTAATAATAAGAATTGTTTGAATAATTTATATGTAATTATATATACTGTTGACTTGAATTATTCATGAATCATTTATAGCTACAAAAAAATTATGTTAAGTATTTGAAAAAGTATTTGCAAAATCAAATAAAATACCAAAAAAGTTGTATTTGAAATACAAATACAAATACTTTTATTGAAAAGTATTTAAAATAGAAATAGCAGAAAAGTATTTGTATTTGTATTTTGAAATACTTTTACTCAAATACTTCACAAGTCTGTCAATATGAGCCTCAACTACTCAGTAATGTGAACATTCCAGAGTGGTCAACTTTTTATTGTGTCACATACTTCTCTTTATCTATGCGCGTAATAAAAGCCAATTCAGACTAGCCGTTCTCGGTTACGATTCACCGGTCCGGTTGGGAGCTCGACCAATCAGGGCGTAGTCGTTCCCGATTGCGGTTCGGTTCGAGCGTTTAGGTTCAGCTCTAATTTCAACCGGACCGTTCGCAACCGTAGCCAATGAGAACGCTTGCTGGAGTCACGTGACTAGCCAGCTGTTTAACTACACATAAAACGTCAAATCATATTTCGAAATTGCACATGCGCACCGAGAATAATCGTAGAACCGAATCGGGATAGTGTGAGCTGCCTAGATTAATCGAAAACCGAACCGGACCGGTGAATCGTAACCGAGAACGGCTAGTCTGAATTGGCTTTAAGCGACGTGCTGCTTTAGGTACAACTTTGTCGTCATCATAGGGCGCCTAATTTGAAATGAATACAAAAAAATTCTTGTTTGTAAATTAAGAGGAAGGATATAAGAACAAAATAGTTGGTGTACATTATTTGTTTATGTGTAAAGAATAATGTGCCCTGTTCGAAATTATTAAATTTTGATAGGCCCTATTGTTTGCGAGTAATACATTGAAATTAATGTGATACGTTGGTAGTAGAATTAATATGTATTTATTCTTTCGATATACCGGTTATCAATTGTCAATCAAAACAATTAATGATAATATTCAGTATTGGTCAATATAAAAATTTACAGCGCCGTTAATTTTTTGTCACTTTCTATCAAATTTAATATTACATATATTAAAGTGGGACAGAATTTTAACAACGCTCTTAATGTTAACATTAACCATACAGAATACCGCCATACGCGTTTAATAATTTGATTGAAATATACAGTGGCGTAGCTAAATAGCCAAGGATCCCGGGGGTAAATATAAATGTTATTTTTATCAAAATATAAATATAACTATAATTCAATAATAAATCTCAGGTATTTGGATTAATAATACAAAACAATCGTGTTATTGTTAACCTTGCTAGGTTTCGATTACTTTATTTAGTCTTCGTCAGGCTCTGAATAATACATATAGGTATATACAAATTCAATTATACTATAATAAGTAAAAAATATATAAAAATAACAGGATTGTTTTGTATTATTAATCCAAATACCTGAGATTTATGATTGAATTATAGTAATAATTTTGGATGCGATATAATGTCTAATAAAAATATAACATTTTTCGTGACGGTCACTTTTTAAAAAATTACTAAATTGTTAACGCATGACTAGTAGCTATAAAAATACAGAAAAAGGAAATGCAATAAAATATAAACATAAAAGAAAGAAAACCGTCGTTATTCATCCAACACTGTCAACATTTAAGTTCTTTTTTTTCTCATTGCATTGATGGGAAAAGTATTGATAATGTTTTGATATGTACATCATTGTATAATATCAAATGTCACGCAGAAATAGTTTAACCTGAAGTAGTTATGATAATTTGTTGTAATGAAAAACAAAACGTGTTATCAATTAAATATACTAAAAAAATTATGTCAATGTACTGTTTATTTATTTCATGCTTTAAGGTTCCAGTTCTGATAAATATAATATTTAACAAGAGAAAAAATATATCTTCATACATTTCTTATTTACCTTGATCAACCTTGGCGAGAAAAAAATCTACATATTCATTCCGGAAATAATGAATATTTTTAAACAAGCTTTTTAAACATCTTTTCATTTACTTTTATCATTATTATGTTATATTTATGACATATTTTTTGTGATGTAGTGGTTGAGGAAGATAATGCTTTGAAGATGAAAGATTTTGTATGTCGGTGCGGCTGGTTTTCTGTATTTCATATCATAAGCATGTAATATAGCTCCGAGCTTCGTAGAACATATTTAATTATCGCAAACAGAACTCGTGCTTGTTTAAAATTTTAAAAGAAAATGAGACAACTCTTTTGGAGGAAGTCTTTTTTTTAATGATGAATAATAGAAATAGGATTTCAAAGATAGGTCTACATATATAGTACACTGTTTTTTAATAATTTATATAACTGAACTTCTAGAATTGAGATTCGTTTGTTGTAAACCTCAAGTGACGCCATTATATATTGCGTATAAATTAAAATTTCGAACGAAACCGGAGAACATTTTTAAATTTTCCGACTCTGGGGGAGAGTATCCGCCCCTGCTTTTTTTACATACAAGCTAAAAAAACTCGGGTAGTAACACCAAACTCTGCCGACAATATAGTGTATTTACTAATGTGACTTTATTATGTAAACTTTTTGGCCTAAATAAAGCATTCAACCCCATACTACATCTCTTAAAATTATGAAATGTTTCTTAGTTTCAATAATCAGCAACATTTTATCAATCTATTATCTGAAATAAATTTTGAAAATTGTGTTAAAATTTTTAACATGCATTTTAATGTCTATTAAAGGGTTACATTTTCATTTTGAAAATTACGTGGAAAATTTGGAAAAATCAGGTAAATCAATCTGCTGATTACATTATATAATATTGTTTTTATAGGTTTGATTATAATATATCAAATTTTGTTTAGCATCCCAAGCCGCACTGGGAGGTATATTTAGGCCACTGCACATATTAAAACACCATTAAATTTGATTTGCATAGATTTTTAATTTAAATAAAAATTGTATTACTTCAGACAAAGACCTTTACAGCTCAAAGCGGAATTTAACCTCTTTCATTTAATAACAAATTAAAGAATATCATTTATCACAAAAAAAATAGATTTTTAACAATAGCATTCGAAGAATAGTTCCAAATCTTCTAAATACAGCTTCAACTAAATTGCTCCTTGTTTGCAAAAGACCATTGACGGCGAGTACTTAAGCGAACTGATTTAACTTATTTTCACAAACAGCGCTTCTTAATCATGTTTTAAATCGACGAAGGAAACTAAATGAACGCTGTATACGTAGTACTAGTTGTGCAGGGCTGTGCAAGCATTCTCGAGTGTCTTTTATTGGATAGGTCCTTGAATTGAGAATATTCCAGATTGTTGTTATCTTTTATTTTATATTATCTCGTTACCACTGTCTGTAGCAAAAACATCAATGGAATTTCCAGTTTGTTATTTAAAACAACAACAAAATTAAAATGAACCGGTACCAGGCCCAGATAACCTTGGCAGTTGGTGGCCTTTACTTAATAAAAAAATGCATTCAATTTATGAACTTGAGAATATACTCTTGATCAGAACTATAACCTTTATAATCAAAATTAAAACCAGAAAAATTTAGATATAACTGGTAAGTATTGCAACAAATTTTTATAAATCATGACAGATATTACTCATGTTTTATAATAAGCCTGAAATCATAGTTTAAGCACAGCAATTATTTTCTATAAAGAATTAATAATAACTGTGTTATCCGGGTTCACCCGAGTGAAATTTAGAACGCAAGCCTGTCGCTCGTTCTGATAACAGTGATAGTGTCTCGAAAAATCAACCCCTTCTCTGTTGAACACGTATTAAATTATTCTTTTGATCATTTTTCCCAAATTTCAAGCTCAGGTAGTTTCAAAGATATATAATTTGTACCCGTCTAAACAATCTCCACCCCATAGCACATATTTCGAAAATTCTTTTGGCAGAGAACACGTGTCAGATCTCGTGTCAAAAGACGCCGAAAAATATAACAAAAAAATGTCCTTACACAAGGTTAATCTAAGTCGTAAAATGAGGAAGTTTAAAGTTTACTAAAATTATTGAAATAGTCTAGCTTGTGTTTTTTAGTCTATGGTAATAGATCAAATATGTAAATGTACCACCTAATGTCACAAAAATGTGATCATGCAGGCGAGCACGTGCTTATAGTAGGTCTGAATAAAATTATGTTAGATGAACGTTGCATCCAATAGGTTAACATTTTTAAACTGGCTTTTAAGATTTTCATCTGCGCGGCATTTGATTATCCAAGTTTAACGAACACATTTTTCCTTTAATTTGTATCAAAATATGCAGTATGGTGTCAAGTTTTGGTATTCCGACATCCATTGTATAGAATTTATGGAACATGCTATACTTAACTAACTTTTTTACTGTTGTATACTAATTAGTAAACGACAGCCTTAAAAATGACCAAGTCATTGGCAATGAAATTCCACACACACGAATTTTGTACCATAATATAGAGATTGTAATTTTTATAATACAATTAGTATTTTTTATCTTCTGTAGGTACTAATGTTATATAGAAAAACAGTTTATAGGTTTGTCAGGGGTCATTTCAGAAACTACTGAACCGATTTCAAAATTGTTTTCACCGTTCTATAGACTTAACATAAGCTATATTAACTGGCTACGTCTTTTATAACAGTCCGGCCTCCACTTTGTCTGTATAACAATGTATTAATTAATCAAAAATTCGAGTGAATGAGTGAAGCGAGTGACAATTTAATTCGCTCCACGGTAAACACAAAACATTGAGTAAAGCTTGTATAGTATTAAGGCCACCCTTTTTAAATTACTTATTTTGATGAAATCATTATAATCAGTTAAATATAAAAAATGTTCGCTTAGTGGCGTACTTTTTTGAATGTGAATGTAAATTTTAATTTTTTATCAACCGCTTCAGTTATTTTCATTTTCATATAGCATGCTAATTATCATTATTTCATTACTACAAAAAATTATAAGTATTTTTGTATAAAGTTGTAGTAGTGTACTTTGATAAAACACATTTGTAAAAAGCTAAGATAAACTCGGGTCGCCGTGCAGAACCCTGCCGACAAAATAGCGTATTTGCTAATGCGTGGGCTTATTTAAATGTACACTTTGCGTCGGGGTTACGTTCCAAAAAAACACGACGCAAAGTGAATTAAGATTTTCTATAGCACACCATGTAAAGATCGAAGATAGGTTCCAGGGTTACGAAAATACTACTTTTTGAAAAGAAAATTGAACAAAGTAGGTAGACATTTAAAAAACAAAAATAATATAAAATTTTATTACATACATACAAAAAACAGAAAAAAACGTATTTAAATAAAACAAAATAAACTATTCAATTAATTTATGAAAAAGAAAATTAAAATTAAAAGCACAACACACTACATAATTGAAACTGAACTCTAAAATTAGCAAAACAAAGTGAAAATAAAACTGTATTAAAATTGCGTTGATTTTTAGTTAGAAAGGGAATCCCCGAGTTTTGATGGCATGGCGCAATTAGAAACAAAAGTGGTAAAAAGTGGTGCCATCTTTAAAAAAAAAAAGAAAATTTCAAAAAAAAAATTAAAAACTCGAACCCAAAACAACGCAACCTCGAAAATCTAACGACGCACAGTGAAAATTAGTACTAATTAAGCAGCGACGCAACTTCGAAAAAATGCAAAACGAAACGACACAAAGCGAGGTATTGGTGTATTAGGTATCGTAGGTGGCATCAAAACTCCAAGACAATTGAATCGATTTCAATGCGCTTTTTTTCGTTCTTTGTTTAAAAACGTACGATTGCGAGATGGTTCTTAGCTATGTTTAGTATAAAAAAGTGACAATAAACAAAAATTTAATTCATTGCATACTTATGACTTAGATACATTGTACAATATGTTTATCTACATAAGCTATATACTATAAACATTTCCAAAAATGGTATTAAGGTAGTTGTCGTGGCACAATATTGTCAAAAATTTATAGATTATACGCGCCACAAAAGTATACTAGCTTGTAGCTAAGTGATCCATAATTTGTACGCAAGACTGTACCCGTGGAAACGTAACCCATATGCATGTATACTTTTCTATAAATTGTTGACCTTTAAACCGTTATTTGTAAATAATTAGACGGTCAAAAATGTTTTCTTATTTTTTTTTAAACTCATAACAAATGCATTGAAAGACTGTCAGTTTTTGGAAAGTTTCTGACAGTTAGTTCTTTTTTTATAAATAAGAAACTGGTTCAGAACTACAGAGATCGTATACAATCAATGTTACCTAATTATCCAATTTTTAATTGAATTTATCTCAAATTATATACGGTCGATCGACTTCAAATTTTCAGGGTAATTGTATTATCATGTCCTTAATAAGTATACAAAAATTAAGAATTTTCTGACGGTGTGCCTTAACCACGCCAACTACCTTAAGCTGTTCACAATGATGTAAAACGTCGAGCGTTTATGAACCGACTCTAGGTCCCGCCATAGGACTGACGCCAATAGTGTATGTGCCATCTAACTATGTATAGGCAAATATACACTAAAATAAAAGCAAATATGTCTATAAATTATTGCTACAGTTTAGTCTACAAATATGACAGCTGCCTAGAGTGAGAAAGTTAATTGGTGATTGAGTAAAAAAAGAACCAATGCATAAGGTCAAGAACAAGTTTGTGTACACCGTTTTTTGTGAACTTTCACGCCTTGTATATAGTCTGTCTAATCTTTGTTTGTATGTAAACAAACTATTATCTGCAGTTTTTATTTGTCAACACTATTGTGCAATGTTTCATATGCCGACCTTTGATTATAGAGTCGGCTTTGTTTTATTACCGCCTCAAGCAAACAATCCTTTGCTGCCTTATGCAGATTGTTTTCAATTCCTAATCTTAGAGGGACCCATATGGTACCTACATGCAGCGTTGCCAGATTTTTTTTTTGCCAAGTCGGGATTTTGGAACATTTTGAGTGAAAAAAGCGGGATTCTTTCGTCGAAAACGGGACATAGTAAAAAAACGTATATAATCAGAAGTTATAAAATATTAATCCTTTTATTTGAGTTCAAATGACGTTTACATGACAATAGATAGCCAAAATAGCCATAGAAAAGATATTTTAATAAAAATATGATATTTTAAATCAGATTTACCCTATCGTTAAATAGTTGAGTCTTATTCGTCTTCTGAATAAAAAAAAAATAAAAAAAAACGGAAATCAAACAAAAAAGTTTTATTCATTAGAAAAATATGGCGTTTCAAACAATGGTCTGAGGAGTGAGTGTTACAAATTACAACTTACAATAAGAGAATAATTATTTACGCACGGTCGAGTTATCCCCGAAAAGCGGGACTGAGCCTGTCCCGCGCGGGACATTTAATTTTGATTTATAAATCGGGACGTCCCGCCAAAATCGGAACGTCTGGCAACGCTGGGTACATGTTTTGGTTCTAAAGACAACCTTTTCATTTGACTAAAATGCTAATGGTGATGTCACATCTTGAGAATAGGAGAACTTTAACTGAAAGAATTATTTCGGTATCTTTAAATTCAACGGAGATATTCAATTGTTGTACGAGGGACAACGAACGAGACTCATCGCCATTTTGTCGGCTATTATGATCCGCGCCACAAAATGTCATATTAGTAATTATAGTAACTAATAATTTAAGATATTTTTAGATGTTATGTATTTTTATTATGTAAAACCTCCTAATTGACTTTTCATTAATTTTTACATCTATTCAACTGTTAACTCTGTTGTCTTCATGACTTGCTATATTATTACTTACAGTAAATATAAGACTTGTGCCGCGCGACGTCACCCGCACTGAGAACGACATAGCGCGGAGAATTCTCAAATTTAAACTTTGAAGTAGCATAATGTTGTTTTTAAATATATTACAAACATTTTTTCCCATTAATATTGCAATTTTTGAAGTATGATTAAGGGTGAAAATAATGAGAACTTCTTAATTGTTAAACTTATACGTACTAAGCTACATAAGCATTTTGCAAAATAAAAGTGAGTTAGAAACGAATCCAAAACTATGCTTGAGCTTGCAAGACTCTTTCGCGAACTAATTTAGACACAACTACGATTTTTTCTCTTTGTAATACAATTTACTCAAATTATTCTAAGTCCACCAAAAAGAAACTGTTACTAATATTGTAGTAATTTCATTAATTCTAATAAAAAATATATTATTGTAAAAGCAACTGAACAGGTCACAATTAATTTTATATTCTTAAAATTTACTTTCTCCCCAAACGTTTCCAGATTTTCTCTGTATGCTAAAATTTATTTCTTCTTCTTCAGAAAATGACCACGACAACGACATGGAAGTCAAAACGACCACATTGGGCACTAAAGTTGGCGACCAAAAGAGTACCATTGCTCCGATGGTTACCTCAATATGACTCAGAACAAATAGTGAGTGATATTATTGCAGGAGTGACCGTGGGATTGACAGTAATGCCTCAAGCTCTTGCTTATGCCACACTTGCTGGATTGGAACCTCAGGTACAAAGTTGTATTCAAATTTAACAAAAGCTCATCCGTATCTTAAATAATCTCTCTAAAAATACCAATATACTTGTCCTAGAACAGAATACAAAAAAAAAAAATAGGAAGCGTAGCAACATCTCAATTTTGAAAACCGTAAAAAAATAGATGTCGTGATATCAAAATGTGAAACCATTATTTTTTTTATACAGTTGAACAATTTGTTTCTCTTCTCAATTAAGTGATCTCAGGCCCTGATTAACCCTTAGGCTAATTAGGCTGCAGCCTAGGGCTCCAGGATCAGGGGGGGCGCGCTAAAATCGTGTCTTCGCATGCACTACTCTAGCATCATTGCATCTACCCTACATATTTCAACTAGACCGAGACAAAACACTAAAATTAAATGAGAGTCCCTGATTTTAACAATAAATTTTGAAATTTTACAAAGCGCGCGTAAAACTTGTTACTCCATAACACACCTGGCGGGGGCGCCTCCTCATAATTAGCCTAGGGCGGTCAGAACTCTTGATCAGTCGCTGAGTGATCTCGTATTGTCTTAGTTTTCTAGATCTCTACAATATCCGTTTCAGTTCGATGTTATATTATTCTGTTCAGTTGTATTTTCTGTATTTCGCATTAATACACAATATTTATTTCAGTTTCTCTAAACAGCATGTTCCCATTTTCAGTACGGATTATATTCAGCATTCGCTGGATGTTTCGTGTACGCCGTATTCGGCAGTTGCCGAGATATCACGATAGGACCAACGGCTCTAATGTCTTTGATGACGTACCAACAGGTTGTTGGACGAAATCCCGACTTCGCAGTTTTGCTCTGCTTTCTTTCGGGAATTGTACAAATGATTATGGGTTTACTACATTTAGGTATGAATCTTTCCACTTAATGCTGTCGGAACGCTCTGAATTTAAGCCAAAAATAGAGCTTTGGCTGTCAACTGATTGTAGACTTATTCGTCAACATTCTGCAAAAAATCTTTCTCTATAAGAAGATAAAGGACAAATCTAGGTCTCTAATGGACTACTTTTGTAATTTATTTCACAAAACTGTTCCATCACAAACCTAAAGTGACTCTTCCTTTTTCGGAAAAGTTTTTTAAATCTTCAAAATATTTCCAAAAATTAGAGTAATCAATTGACAGCGGCACCCTTGCAAAAAATTTTTTTAGCCTCGTAGTTGGCACCAGCCAAAAATTGAAACGTGCGGATGATTTGAGCGAGACAGAGCTAAAGAAGGTCACACACACAATATGTCTTTTGCCTAACTCGCCCCTTACCGCTGGGTCTCAGCACAAACAAAATTCAGAGCGTTCCGACAGCCTTAAACAACGAGACCTGACGTTGACAGGCAATTTTTATTTGCGCATTTATTCTATCGACCGATCAGTAATAATTACGTTCACAGACCCAACGAAATTATTCACACAATATTTAATCGGCCATTTTAACAGTTACAGGTGAACTGGTATTCATAACAACACTTGTAACCAGTGCCGGATTAAGCAAATTCTGTCAAGGGGCCCTTGGTTTGCTTTAGGTTTTTCAAGTTTAGTGTATTAAATAAAACAAAACTGTTACAAATAAACTTTTCTGGATTTAATATGAGCAAATTTAGAGATAACACTTTCATATATTCAACAAAGTGAGATGATTAAGACGTTCTTGGCCCATCGTGTTCCTTAATTCATTTTAAATACGTTTTAATGTTGAAAAAGAACGTTCGCCACTGCAGTTAGTGATCATGAGAGACAAGTAAATGCGCAAGGCAATTTCTAAGTTTGGGAAACACGATTCTAAAGAATTATTTAATAAAAGTTTATAAAATTCAAGTGGAAGTGAGGCATAGCCTAAGCGTTTCGCGTTTAAGGCATGCAAGATATTTTACGCTCCTATCTAAATTAATATTTTTTTATTACGGTCAGACAGGCGTTGGAGCGCGGGGCCCCCAAATTCGCGGGACCCGTAGCATTTGCTACTCTTGCTACGTGGCTAATCCGGCACTGCTTGTAACTCATGCAACTAAACAACCAAATAAGAATTACCTGTCAGTGTAGGGTCTGAAAGATCTCAAACAGCATTTAAACTTTTATTGGTAGTCATCTACAACAATTTTGAACTGAAATAAAATATTTCGTATGAATTCTTTGAAGATATTCTCTAAACATCTATTCGCTAATATTGTTGAAACAGTGTCTATGCAAGTTGTAATGATGTATTTACGTTGTAAAATGAATAGCCTTTTATCAGCGATTTTTTAAAAATTATCTTTCAGCATAGTGATGATTAGATATTAAGTTTCGTAACCCCTAGTACTTAGATATTAAAATCCATTGGAATAGCAGTCTAGGGGCTTCTATTCAATGTCGTTATTTTAATTTTTTTTTGTTCGTCAGGTGTTTTAATCGATTTCATTTCTATACCTGTAACCGTTGGTTTTACATCAGCTACGTCTGTGATAATAGCTGTATCGCAATTGAAAGGTCTTCTTGGACTAAGGTTTAGCTCATCAGGATTTCTCGATAATCTAGTCAAAGTATTTCAACACATACATGAAACTCGCTTTTGGGATTGTACTCTTGGATGTATTTGCATTGTTATTCTTCTTTTCTTAAGAGTAAGTAAAAATTATATCCTAAATGAAAGGAAATAGGACTTTAAGCTTGTGTAGTATGTAACGTTTTGTCTACAATTTAACACGAGAACTACTCAAGGAATTTGAATTCCGTTTTTTACTCTTTGATACTTGTCTATATATTAAAGTTGTGCCCGGGCAAAGCGCAACTGGCGGCTAGGATATTTATATAATATTTATATAACAATATTTATAAATGATGTAATTTTTTTGTTCAATACATACCGTACGTTCATGAAAAAATTACTTTACAATTTTCTGTAGGAAATTAGAACAGATAAATAACATGAAGTACATATTATAATTGCGAAGTATTAATATTTTTTTAGAAAATTAAAGACATCAAATTAACACCGCCCGGTAAGAAACCAACTGCAAATGAACGATTGCTGTCCAAATCGCTATGGCTGTTATCAACATCAAGAAATGCACTGGTAGTGATAATATGTTCCATTATCGCTTTTGTCTTTGAACAATCATCCACCGAAAGTCCCTTCATTCTAACCGGAAAAGTGCGATCTGGATTACCGGAAATTGGAATACCACCGTTCGAAACAACCGTTGGAAACACGACCTACACTTTTATTGAAATGTGTACAGAACTAGGAAGTTCCATTATTCTGGTACCTATTATTGCTGTGCTAGGCAACGTAGCCATAGCTAAAGCTTTCGGTAATAAATTTATGTATTCTTTTTTGCACCCCCTCTCTAAAATAGCTGATTTTCATGCCGTCATGAAATTACACTTTTAACGCTGTCAGTTGCGTAAATTAAATTAAAATCATTTAATTGATAAATCATTGCACAACCGCATGAGAATTGAACGTAGCCTATGTTATCAGACATGATTTTGCTCAAAATTGAACTGTCAAAAATTTAGAAAATTAAGTGAAAATCTGCTATTTTATTGGTGGTGCTAATAAAAAATCTAGTATGTAACCTGTTCGCAATGATAACTGTTAAAACTCACTATCTCTTGCTTTAACATAGTGTCACTTCCTCGTCAAAATACCTTCAATATTTATTTACGAACAAGATACAGAAACTGCTATTATTTGCTCATAATCTTAATTTTTAAATATAAAATATTTCGAGAATTAAAATTGAAATAAGAACCGTACTCCTCTACTTTCGCAAGTACATGAGCCAAAGATAGCCGCCATTCAATATTTATAACTGGCTAAAGTGGTTACCGTGAGAGGAAAAATTTTTATTCGAATTTTGTTAGTGACGTCTTTTTTTAAGTAAAAGTTTAAAGAATACGTCGTTTATGGCATTATGTTTATTTTCAGCTAGCGGTGACAGCGTTGATGCTACTCAAGAGCTACTGACTCTGTCACTATGCAACGTGGTTGGTTCGTTCGTCAGCTCAATGCCCATAACTGGTTCATTTTCAAGAAGCGCCGTGAATCATGCCAGCGGCGTGCGCACCCCAATTGGCGGAGTTTATACAGGTTCGTAGAAGAATTCCACTGAATTATGACTAAATAGCAAATATTCGTCTGACCTAACGTCTGTAGACCCAGACATATATTTACGTATGGATTTGCTGGACAACAACTTTCCTCAATCCAAATTTGACAAATATACTCTTGCCATTAATAAAAAACAATGATAAATATAGAGCCACACATTATAGGAAACATTTTATGCACTTGAATAATATATTCCTGTTTATATTATTGGAAACGTATGCGTTTCAATCTTATCGACTATTTACAATCAGTTATGGCTTCAAGGAAGAGTTGAATGGATCAATTCAATAGTGTTGAACCTGAACAATGGTTAGTTTTAGATGCTGGCAGTAGGGAATGGCCAATTTTGAGTAGCCCTTGGTAGAACTGAATTTAAATGCGTCACTACTATAAACTCTTGAAGTTCATAATATTGCAATAATTAAAAAAAGGGTTAACATAAATAAAATAGTTATTATTATTTGTTTTGTTCCTGTAATGTAATCGTTGAAACGAAGTTTGGATGAGGAACAATCAAAAGAGAAAACCTTTACCGATGTTTCCCTTGTGGCCAACGTTTCGAAATATTGTATTTTATCTTCAGGACCTATGAACATGTTCATAGGCCCTGAAGATGAAATAAAATATTTCGGAAAGTTGGCCACAAGCGAAACATCAGTAAATTTTTTCAACGATAAATAAAATAGTACCTACTGTTTGAAGACAACTCAGTTTAATTTTTTTAATGATAATACTTAAGGACAGTTACTCAAACCTGTTAGCAAAATGTGCAATAATTTATTTATTAGAAAAACACGCAACAAAATTTTTAATGATGTATGTAAGAATATTATGGCGTAGGATTTTTATTAGAAGATTTTATAATAAAACCGATTCAAAATGTAATTAAATTTATACGACCGATTCTCTTTAATGTTCTGAATAGGCTAACCTTTACAGAGTACAAAACATAAACCTAATAATAATACCAAGTGTAAACACAGCGGGTGTTCCAATATGAAAAATGCGTATATTATTGCATAATCAGCTGTCATTTGAATCATGTGTCTACTTTCATTTTTGCAAATGAATTTATGAATAGCAAGTTATTTGTATTTAGGACAGAATAATATTTATGTTCAACTTGACAGCTACACAGAAAGGGCAATAACCTAAAACTGACATTAAAATTATTTCGTAATTTAAAATACGTCTGATTAGTAATCAAGAAAAGTTATCAACAAGTAGTGTTGCCAGGCTCAGTATACCAAATTTCTGAACTCGTTTATTTTTATCATTAAGTAGTGAAAATAATGGTAGTAGACCAAGAGCCCGTGAATGCCAGACCTTCGTTATTTTATAAAAACTCAAAATTTCTCAGCGCATGCTTCCAACCCAGGTAGGAACGATGGGCGATTATGAACTTTGGGTTATCGTGGCTTTGGCGGGTAACAGGTAGCAAAGTTGTTTAAAATACCGACTTAATTTCGTCAAATTATAAAGCGTAAGTTTTTTATATTTTTCTTCGGAATAATATAAGATATCACGTCGTCCATTGCCAGACACTTAATATCGTGGCAATCCCTTGCCAAGCACCCTTAAACTTCAATAATTTGTACTTACGTTATAGTATAAAAGCTGAATTTTATATAGGTCATTTGTGGAACTATTAGAAGATGTTTCCCCAGACAGTTTCGACAGTTCTAACCCCTAGCGAGACAAACATATAGGGTAGCTGTAGGTGCGAGCGTAACAGTATCTCACTCGCATCTACTCGCGCTCGCACCTACATCCACCCAGTACTTCTTTGGCTTTAGAAACTTCATCATAAAGTTCGTTCATTTAAAAAAATGTCAATCTTAAGTTTTTCAATTATATTAACAAATAACAATTGATGTGTAAGTCAAAATATCTTGTTACCTTGTAGAGAAGGTGACTTAAAGGTGTTAACACTTTTTGAACTGGAATATAATACCCAACCTATTATTACTTTTAATGTAAAACTAATATTTATTATTTGTGATTAGGAGAGCAGTATTAATAATAAACTATTTTTAAAATTAGATTAATTTAAAATTACGTATGTTAACATTTTTATTATTGTTGAGACCACGAGCCTTTTAGTAATACGAAATCTTTTATATAATATTTTGACAAAATCTTTCTTATTTCCCAGGTATTTTGGTAGTCTTGGCGTTAACATTTTTGACACCATATTTCTTCTACATTCCAAAAGCTTCTCTGGCTGCTGTCATAATATGTGCGGTGATATTCATGATTGAATATGAGGTCGTTAAACCAATGTGGAAGTCAAGTCGAAAGGACCTTGTACCGACCTTCGTGACATTCATATTATGTCTCGCCATTGGCGTCGAACTGGGAATTCTTGTCGGGGTTGCAATTAATATTGTATTTCTTCTATATCCTTCGGCAAGACCTAGCGTCAGTGTTGAAAAGCGCACGGTAAGGAAAAATATTCATCATTCTTAAATACGTCCGTATTTTTCATGTTTCGTTTTAAACAATAATCATTTTTCAATACCACTGAAGAACATTAGCATTGTTCAAACATTTCATGAGCTAACATTTAAAATACAATTAAATATATAGAAAGAAATTGAAATGACGTCAGTTCATCTTCTTTCTTTTGGTCCCTATTATATAGTTACTAGGGACGTGTTTAGGTTTTTAGAGCATAGTACCTACTAATAGTTTTAAAACGGTAGAAATATAGAATATCGCGTGCGCCTATCGAATTCATGTCATATTCTGTTGTAGTTTTTTGGATATACGTACTTAGTTATATATATTTTTTTAAATCTGGAAAATTTATCATGACTTTAAAAAGTACGGTTCATTGACAGAAAATGAAACTGTCCACGAAAATACGTACCATTACATATCTCTTACAGTTTGTAGCCATGAACATTGCATTTTAATAATTAAATTAATTCAAACATGAATATCAATTAGATATATATTATAATTATTCCCCTAAAATGTTCCAGAAACGTCTTATATTATCTGAATATTAATAAAAATACCTTAGTTCATAAAAACATCATAAGTGACTTCAATGCATGCATAGAACGGAAACTTCTATCACATTGAGACGATACAATAAATAATGTTAAAATATAATTGATTAAATGAAATAATAAACCTATCAATGTCTTCTGTGAAGAAGATTTCATTTAATTTTATTTATTATTAACAAGATGCTATTTGTTATTATTATTTAGAAGCTCTTTGGTTTATTAAACTTATATTTTTCATTATCATTCTTTAGAAATGAATTGTATTATGAATACTAAGTACTTATCGTTGATCAAAATGATAAAATTATTCTTTTCCAGACAACCTCGGGCATAGAATATTTAATGGTAACTCCAGGCAATAGCTTATATTTCCCTGCAGTGGATTTCATTAGAACGAGTGTTGGAAGGGCTGGAATTAAACAGGGATCGTCCCAGTTACCTGTCATTGTCGACTGCAGATATGTTTTAGGTAATTATTAATTATTAGTGTATTTGCCATATGGCAACATACACTATTGGCGTCGGTCGGATGGCGGGACCTAGGGGTCGGACCAAAATTTCTCGACGTTTCATAACCTCCTAAACACATTGGCACCATTTTTGAAAATGTTTATATATATATGTATATATATATATATATATATATATATATATTTATATATATATATATATATGTGTACGGGCAATAACTTTCGAAAGAGTTAATTGATTTTAACGAAATTTGGACCACGTGTTGAAATCCATCACCGCAAG
>JAVRKA010001212.1:0-20841 GCA_034508555.1 Venustoraphidia nigricollis | reverse complement strand
TCAGATATAGGTGTCGATAGGCATTTCAGATATAGGTGTCGATAGGCATTTCAGATATAGGTGTCGATAGGCATTTCATATATAGGTGCCGATAGGCATTTCAGATCTAGTTGCCGATTGGCATTTTAAAAATAGGTGCCGATAGGCATTTCAGATATAGAAGCCGATAGGCATTTCAAATATAGGTGCCGATAGGCATTCCAGATATGGTTGCCGATAGGCATTTCAAATATAGGTGCTGATAGGCATTTCAGATGTAGTTTCCGATAGGCATTTCAAAAATAGGTGTCGATAGGCATTTCAGATATAGGTGTCGATAGGCATTTAAGATATAGGTGTCGATAGGCATTTCAGATATAGGTGTCGATAGGCATTTCAGATATAGGTGTCGATAGGCATTTCAGATATAGGTGTCGAAAGGCATTTCAGATATAGGTGTCGATAGGCATTTCAGATATAGGTGTCGATAGGCATTTCAGATATAGGTGTCGATAGGCATTTCAGATATAGGTGCCGATAGGCATTTCAGATATAGTTGCCGATTGGCATTTTAAAAATAGGTGCCGATAGGCATTTCAGATATAGAAGCCGATAGGCATTTCAAATATAGGTGCCGATGGGTATTCCAGAAATGGTTGCCGATAGGCATTTCAAATATAGGTGCTGATAGGCATTTCAGATGTAGTTTCCGATAGGAATTTCAAAAATAGGTGTCGATAGGCATTTCAGATATAGGTGTCGATAGGCATTTCAGATATAGGTGTCGATAGGCATTTCAGATATAGGTGTCGATAGGGATTTCAGATATAGGTGTCAATAGGCATTTCAGATATAGGTGTCGATAGGCATTTCAGATATAGGTGTCGATAGGCATTTCAGATATAGGTGCCGATAGGCATGTAAGATATAGTTGCCGATTGGCATTTTAAAAATAGGTGCCGATAGGCATTTCAGATACAGAAGCCGATAGGCATTTCAAATATAGGTGCCGATAGGCATTCCAGATATGGTTGCCGATAGGCATTTCAAATATAGGTGCTGATAGGCATTTCAAATGTAGTTTCCGATAGGCATTTCAAAAATAGGTGTCGATAGGCATTTCAGATATAGGTGTCGATAGGCATTTCAGATATAGGTGTCGATAGGCATTTCAGATATAGGTGTCGATAGGCATTTCAGATATAGGTGTCGATAGGCATTTCAGATATAGGTGTCGATAGGCATTTCAGATATAGGTTTAGATAGGCATTTCAGATATAGGTGTCGATAGGCATTTCAGACATAGGTGTCGATAGGCATTTCAGATATAGGTGCCGATAGGCATTTCAGATATATTTGCCGATTGGCGTTTTAAAAATAGGTGCCGATAGGCATTTCAGATATAGAAGCCGATAGGCATTTCAAATATAGGTGCCGATAGGCATTCCAGATATGGTTGCCGATAGGCATTTCAAATATAGGTGCTGATAGGCATTTCAGATGTAGTTTCCGATAGGCATTTCAAAAATAGGTGTCGATAGGCATTTCAGATATAGGTGTCGATAGGCTATTCAGATATAGGTGTCGATAGGCATTTCAGATATAGGTGTCGATAGGCATTTCAGATATAGGTGTCGATAGGCATTTCAGATATAGGTTCGATAGGCATTTCAGATATAGGTGCCGATAGGCATTTCAGATATAGAAGCCGATAGGCATTTCAAATATAGGTGCCGATAGGCATTCCAGATATGGTTGCCGATAGGCATTTCAAATATAGGTGCTGATAGGCATTTCAGATGTAGTTTCCGATAGGCATTTCAAAAATAGGTGTCGATAGGCATTTCAGATATAGGTGTCGATAGGCATTTCAGATATAGGTGCCGATAGGCATGTAAGATATAGTTGCCGATTGGCATTTTAAAAATAGGTGCCGATAGGCATTTCAGATACAGAAGCCGATAGGCATTTCAAATATAGGTGCCGATAGGCATTCCAGATATGGTTGCCGATAGGCATTTCAAATATAGGTGCTGATAGGCATTTCAGATGTAGTTTCCGATAGGCATTTCAAAAATAGGTGTCGATAGGCATTTCAGATATAGGTGTCGATAGGCATTTCAGATATAGGTGTCGATAGGCATTTCAGATATAGGTGTCGATAGGCATTTCAGATATAGGTGTCGATAGGCATTTCAGATATAGGTGTCGATAGGCATTTCAGATATAGGTGTCGATAGGCATTTCAGATATAGGTGTCGATAGGCATTTCAGATATAGGTGTCGATAGGCATTTCAGACATAGGTGTCGATAGGCATTTCAGATATAGGTGCCGATAGGCATTTCAGATATAGTTGCCGATTGGCGTTTTAAAAATAGGTGCCGATAGGCATTTCAGATATAGAAGCCGATAGGCATTTCAAATATAGGTGCCGATAGGTATTCCAGATATGGTAGCCGATAGGCATTTCAAATATAGGTGCTGATAGGCATTTCAGATGTAGTTTCCGATAGGCATTTCAAAAAAAGGGTGTCGATAGGCATTTCAGATATAGGTGTCGATAGGCTATTCAGATATAGGTGTCGATAGGCATTTCAGATATAGGTGTCGATAGGCATTTCAGATATAGGTGTCGATAGGCATTTCAGATATAGGTGTCGATAGGCATTTCAGATATAGGTGCCGATAGGCATTTCGGATATAGAAGCCGATAGGCATTTCAAATATAGGTGCCGATAGGCATTCCAGATATGGTTGCCGATAGGCATTTCAAATATATGTGCTGATAGGCATTTCAGATGTAGTTTCCGATAGGCATTTCAAAAATAGGTGTCGATAGGCATTTCAGATATAGGTGTCGATAGGCATTTCAGATATAGGTGTCGATAGGCATTTCAGATATAGGTGTCGATAGGCATTTCAGATATAGGTGTCGATAGGCATTTCAGATATAGGTGTCGATAGGCATTTCAGATATAGGTGTCGATAGGCATTTCAGATATAGGTGCCGATAGGCATTTCAGATATAGTTGCCGATTGGCTTTTTAAAAATAGGTGCCGATAGGCATTTCAGATATAGAAGCCGATAGGCATTTCAAATATAGGTGCCGATAGGCATTCTAGATATGGTTGCCGATAGGCATTTCAAATATAGGTGCTGATAGGCATTTCAGATGTAGTTTCCGATAGGCATTTCAAAAATAGGTGTCGATAGGCATTTCAGATATAGGTGTCGATAGGCATTTCAGATATAGGTGTCGATAGGCATTTCAGATATAGGTGTCGATAGGCATTTCAGATATAGGTGTCGATAGGCATTTCAGATATAGGTGTCGATAGGCATTTCAGATATAGGTGTCGATAGGCATTTCAGATATAGGTGCCGATAGGCATTTCAGATATAGTTGCCGATTGGCATTTTAAAAATAGGTGCCGATAGGCATTTCAGATATAGAAGCCGATAGGCATTTCAAATATAGGTGCCGATGGGTATTCCAGAAATGGTTGCCGATAGGCATTTCAAATATAGGTGCTGATAGGCATTTCAGATGTAGTTTCCGATAGGAATTTCAAAAATAGGTGTCGATAGGCATTTCAGATATAGGTGTCGATAGGCATTTCAGATATAGGTGTCGATAGGCATTTCAGATATAGGTGTCGATAGGCATTTCAGATATAGGTGTCAATAGGCATTTCAGATATAGGTGTCGATAGGCATTTCAGATATAGGTGTCGATAGGCATTTCAGATATAGGTGCCGATAGGCATGTAAGATATAGTTGCCGATTGGCATTTTAAAAATAGGTGCCGATAGGCATTTCAGATACAGAAGCCGATAGGCATTTCAAATATAGGTGCCGATAGGCATTCCAGATATGGTTGCCGATAGGCATTTCAAATATAGGTGCTGATAGGCATTTCAAATGTAGTTTCCGATAGGCATTTCAAAAATAGGTGTCGATAGGCATTTCAGATATAGGTGTCGATAGGCATTTCAGATATAGGTGTCGATAGGCATTTCAGATATAGGTGTCGATAGGCATTTCAGATATAGGTGTCGATAGGCATTTCAGATATAGGTGTCGATAGGCATTTTAGATATAGGTTTAGATAGGCATTTCAGATATAGGTGTCGATAGGCATTTCAGACATAGGTGTCGATAGGCATTTCAGATATAGGTGCCGATAGGCATTTCAGATATATTTGCCGATTGGCGTTTTAAAAATAGGTGCCGATAGGCATTTCAGATATAGAAGCCGATAGGCATTTCAAATATAGGTGCCGATAGGCATTCCAGATATGGTTGCCGATAGGCATTTCAAATATAGGTGCTGATAGGCATTTCAGATGTAGTTTCCGATAGGCATTTCAAAAATAGGTGTCGATAGGCATTTCAGATATAGGTGTCGATAGGCTATTCAGATATAGGTGTCGATAGGCATTTCAGATATAGGTGTCGATAGGCATTTCAGATATAGGTGTCGATAGGCATTTCAGATATAGGTGTCGATAGGCATTTCAGATATAGGTGCCGATAGGCATTTCAGATATAGAAGCCGATAGGCATTTCAAATATAGGTGCCGATAGGCATTCCAGATATGGTTGCCGATAGGCATTTCAAATATAGGTGCTGATAGGCATTTCAGATGTAGTTTCCGATAGGCATTTCAAAAATAGGTGTCGATAGGCATTTCAGATATAGGTGTCGATAGGCATTTCAGATATAGGTGCCGATAGGCATGTAAGATATAGTTGCCGATTGGCATTTTAAAAATAGGTGCCGATAGGCATTTCAGATACAGAAGCCGATAGGCATTTCAAATATAGGTGCCGATAGGCATTCCAGATATGGTTGCCGATAGGCATTTCAAATATAGGTGCTGATAGGCATTTCAGATGTAGTTTCCGATAGGCATTTCAAAAATAGGTGTCGATAGGCATTTCAGATATAGGTGTCGATAGGCATTTCAGATATAGGTGTCGATAGGCATTTCAGATATAGGTGTCGATAGGCATTTCAGATATAGGTGTCGATAGGCATTTCAGATATAGGTGTCGATAGGCATTTCAGATATAGGTGTCGATAGGCATTTCAGATATAGGTGTCGATAGGCATTTCAGATATAGGTGTCGATAGGCATTTCAGACATAGGTGTCGATAGGCATTTCAGATATAGGTGCCGATAGGCATTTCAGATATAGTTGCCGATTGGCGTTTTAAAAATAGGTGCCGATAGGCATTTCAGATATAGAAGCCGATAGGCATTTCAAATATAGGTGCCGATAGGTATTCCAGATATGGTAGCCGATAGGCATTTCAAATATAGGTGCTGATAGGCATTTCAGATGTAGTTTCCGATAGGCATTTCAAAAATAGGTGTCGATAGACATTTCAGATATAGGTGTCGATAGGCATTTCAGATATAGGTGTCGATAGGCATTTCAGATATAGGTGTCGATAGGCATTTCAGATATAGGTGTCGATAGGCATTTCAGATATAGGTGTCGATAGGCATTTCAGATATAGGTGTCGATAGGCATTTCAGATATAGGTGTCGATTGGCATTTCAGATATAGGTGCCGATAGGCATTTCAGATATAGTTGCCGATTGGCATTTTAAAAATAGGTGCCGATAGGCATTTCAGATATAGAAGCCGATAGGCATTTCAAATATAGGTGCCGATAGGCATTTCAGATATGGTTGCCGATAGGCATTTCAAATATAGGTGCTGATAGGCATTTCAGATGTAGTTTCCGATAGGCATTTCACAAATAGGTGTCGTTAGGCATTTCAGATATAGGTTTCGATAGGCATTTCAGATATAGGTGTCAATAGGCATTTCAGATATAGGTGTCGATAGGCATTTCAGATATAGGTGTCGATAGGCATTTCAGATATAGGTGTCGATAGGCATTTCAGATATAGGTGTCGATAGGCATTTCAGATATAGGTGTCGATAGGCATTTCAGATATAGGTGTCGATAGGCATTTCAGATATAGGTGCCGATAGGCATTTCAGATATAGTTGCCGATTGGCATTTTAAAAATAGGTGCCGATAGGCATTTCAGATATAGAAGCCGATAGGCATTTCAAATATAGGTGCCGATAGGCATTCCAGATATGGTTGCCGATAGGCATTTCAAATATAGGTGCTGATAGGCATTTCAGATGTAGTTTCCGATAGGCATTTCAAAAATAGGTGTCGATAGGCATTTCAGATATAGGTGTCGATAGGCATTTCAGATATAGGTGTCGATAGGCATTTCAGATATAGGTGTCGATAGGCATTTCAGATATAGGTGTCGATAGGCATTTCAGATATAGGTGTCGATAGGCATTTCAGATATAGGTGTCGATAGGCATTTCAGATATATGTGTCGATAGGCATTTCAGATATAGGTGTCGATAGGCATTTCAGATATAGGTGTCGATAGGCATTTCAGATGTAGGTGTCGATAGGCATTTCAGATATAAGTGTCGATAGGCATTTCAGATATAGGTGCCGATAGGCATTTCAGATATAGTTGCCGATTGGCATTTTAAAAATAGGTGTGGATAGGCATTTCAGATATAGAAGCCGATAGGCATTTCAAATATAGGTGCCGATAGGCATTCCAGATATGGTTGCCGATAGGCATTTCAAATATAGGTGCTGATAGGCATTTCAGATGTAGTTTCCGATAGGCATTTCAAAAATAGGTGTCGATAGGCATTTCAGATATAGGTGTCGATAGGCATTTCAGATATAGGTGCCGATAGGCATTTCAGATATAGTTGCCGCTTGGCATTTTAAAAATAGGTGCCGATAGGCATTTCAGATATAGAAGCCGATAGGCATTTCAAATATAGGTGCCGATAGGCATTCCAGATATGGTTGCCGATAGGCATTTCAAATATAGGTGCTGATAGGCATTTTAGATGTAGTTTCCGATAGGCATTTCAAAAATAGGTGTCGATAGGCATTTCAGATATAGGTGTCGATAGGCATTTCAGATAAAGGTGTCGATAGGCATTTCAGATATAGGTGTCGATAGGCATTTCAGATATAGGTGTCGATAGGCATTTCAGATATAGGTGTCGATAGGCATTTCAGATATAGGTGCCGATAGGCATTTCAGATATAGTTGCCGATTGGCATTTTAAAAATAGGTGCCGATAGGCATTTCAGATATAGAAGCCGATAGGCATTTCAAATATAGGTGCCGATAGGCATTCCAGATATGGTTGCCGATAGGCATTTCAAATATAGGTGCCGATAGGCATTTCAGATATAGTTGCCGATTGGCATTTTAAAAATAGGTGTGGATAGGCATTTCAGATATAGAAGCCGATAGGCATTTCAAATATAGGTGCCGATAGGCATTCCAGATATGGTTGCCGATAGGCATTTCAAATATAGGTGCTGATAGGCATTTCAGATGTAGTTTCCGATAGGCATTTCAAAAATAGGTGTCGATAGGCATTTTAGATATAGGTGTCGATAGGCATTTCAGATATAGGTGCCGATAGGCATTTCAGATATAGTTGCCGATTGGCATTTTAAAAATAGGTGCCGATAGGCATTTCAGATATAGAAGCCGATAGGCATTTCAAATATAGGTGCCGATAGGCATTCCAGATATGGTTGCCGATAGGCATTTCAAATATAGGTGCTGATAGGCATTTCAGATGTAGTTTCCGATAGGAATTTCAAAAATAGGTGTCGATAGGCATTTCAGATATAGGTGTCGATAGGCATTTCAGATATAGGTGTCGATAGGCATTTCAGATATAGGTGTCGATAGGCATTTCAGATATAGGTGTCGATAGGCATTTCAGATATAGGTGTCGATAGGCATTTCAGATATAGGTGCCGATAGGCATTTCAGATATAGTTGCCGATTGGCATTTTAAAAATAGGTGCCGATAGGCATTTCAGATATACAAGCCGATAGGCATTTCAAATATAGGTGCCGATAGGCATTCCAGATATGGTTGCCGATAGGCATTTCAAATATAGGTGCTGATAGGCATTTCAGATGTAGTTTCCGATAGGCATTTCAAAAATAGGTGTCGATAGGCATTTCAAATATAGGTGTCGATAGGCATTTCAGATATAGGTGTCGATAGGCATTTCAGATATAGGTGTCGATAGGCATTTCAGATATAGGTGTCGATAGGCATTTCAGATATAGGTGTCGATAGGCCTTTCAGATATAGGTGTCGATAGGCATTTCAGATATAGGTGTCGATAGGCATTTCAGATATAAGTGCCGATAGGCATTTCAGATATAGTTGCCGATTGGCATTTTAAAAATAGGTGCCGATAGGCATTTCAGATATAGAAGCCGATAGGCATTTCAAATATAGGTGCCGATAGGCATTCCAAATATGGTTGCCGATAGGCATTTCAAATATAGGTGCTGATAGGCATTTTAGATGTAGTTTCCGATAGGCATTTCAAAAATATTTGTCGATAGGCATTTCAGATATATGTGTCGATAGGCATTTCAGATATATGTGTCGATAGGCATTTCAGATATAGGTGTCGATAGGCATTTCAGATATACGTGTCGATAGGCATTTCAGATATAGGTGTCGATAGGCATTTCAGATATAGGTGTCGATAGGCATTTCAGATATAGGTGTCGATAGGCATTTCAGATATGGGTGTCAATAGGCATTTCAGATATAGGTGTCGATAGGCATTTCAGATATAGGTGTCGATAGGCATTTCAGATATAGGTGCCGATAGGCATTTCAGATATAGTTGCCGATTGGCATTTAAAAAATAGGTGCCGATAGGCATTTCAGATATAGAAGCCGATAGGCATTTCAAATATAGGTGCCGATAGGCATTCCAGATATGGTTGCCGATAGCCATTTCAAATATAGGTGCTGATAGGCATTTCAGATGTAGTTTCCGATAGGCATTTCAAAAATAGGTGTCGATAGGCCTTTCAGATATAGGTGTCGATAGGCATTTCAGATATAGGTGTCGATAAGCATTTCAGATATAGGTGTCCATAGGCATTTCAGATATAGGTGTCGATAGGCATTTCAGATATAGGTGTCGATAGGCATTTCAGATATAGGTGTCGATAGGCATTTCAGATATAGGTGTCGATAGGCATTTCAGATATAGGTGCCGATAGGCATTTCAGATATAGTTGCCGATTGGCATTTAAAAATAGGTGCCGATAGGCATTTCAGATATAGAAGCCGATAGGCATTTCAAATATAGGTGCCGATAGGCATTCCAGATATGGTTGCCGATAGGCATTTCAAATATAGGTGCTGATAGGCATTTCAGATGTAGTTTCCGATAGGCATTTCAAAAATAGGTGTCGATAGGCATTTCAGATATAGGTGTCGATAGGCATTTCAGATATAGGTGTCGATAGGCATTTCAGATATAGGTGTCGATAGGCATTTCAGATATAGGTGTCGATAGGCATTTCAGATATAGGTGTCGATAGGCATTTCAGATATAGGTGTCGATAGGCATTTCAGATATAGGTGTCGATTGGCATTTCAGATATAGGTGCCGATAGGCATTTCAGATATAGTTGCCGATTGGCATTTTAAAAATAGGTGCCGATAGGCATTTCAGATATAGAAGCCGATAGGCATTTCAAATATAGGTGCCGATAGGCATTTCAGATATGGTTGCCGATAGGCATTTCAAATATAGGTGCTGATAGGCATTTCAGATGTAGTTTCCGATAGGCATTTCAAAAATAGGTCTCGTTAGGCATTTCAGATATAGGTTTCGATAGGCATTTCAGATATAGGTGTCAATAGGCATTTCAGATATAGGTGTCGATAGGCATTTCAGATATAGGTGTCGATAGGCATTTCAGATATAGGTGTCGATAGGCATTTCAGATATAGGTGTCGATAGGCATTTCAGATATAGGTGTCGATAGGCATTTCAGATATAGGTGTCGATAGGCATTTCAGATATAGGTGCCGATAGGCATTTCAGATATAGTTGCCGATTGGCATTTTAAAAATAGGTGCCGATAGGCATTTCAGATATAGAAGCCGATAGGCATTTCAAATATAGGTGCCGATAGGCATTCCAGATACGGTTGCCGATAGGCATTTCAAATATAGGTGCTGATAGGCATTTCAGATGTAGTTTCCGATAGGCATTTCAAAAATAGGTGTCGATAGGCATTTCAGATATAGGTGTCGATAGGCATTTCAGATATAGGTGTCGATAGGCATTTCAGATATAGGTGTCGATAGGCATTTCAGATATAGGTGTCGATAGGCATTTCAGATATAGGTGTCGATAGGCATTTCAGATATAGGTGTCGATAGGCATTTCAGATATATGTGTCGATAGGCATTTCAGATATAGGTGTCGATAGGCATTTCAGATATAGGTGTCGATAGGCATTTCAGATGTAGGTGTCGATAGGCATTTCAGATATAGGTGTCGATAGGCATTTCAGATATAGGTGCCGATAGGCATTTCAGATATAGTTGCCGATTGGCATTTTAAAAATAGGTGTGGATAGGCATTTCAGATATAGAAGCCGATAGGCATTTCAAATATAGGTGCCGATAGGCATTCCAGATATGGTTGCCGATAGGCATTTCAAATATAGGTGCTGATAGGCATTTCAGATGTAGTTTCCGATAGGCATTTCAAAAATAGGTGTCGATAAGCATTTCAGATATAGGTGTCGATAGGCATTTCAGATATAGGTGCCGATAGGCATTTCAGATATAGTTACCGATTGGCATTTTAAAAATAGGTGCCGATAGGCATTTCAGATATAGAAGCCGATAGGCATTTCAAATATAGGTGCCGATAGGCATTCCAGATATGGTTGCCGATAGGCATTTCAAATATAGGTGCTGATAGGCATTTCAGATGTAGTTTCCGATAGGCATTTCAAAAATAGGTGTCGATAGGCATTTCAGATATAGGTGTCGATAGGCATTTCAGATAAAGGTGTCGATAGGCATTTCAGATATAGGTGTCGATAGGCATTTCGGATATAGGTGTCGATAGGCATTTCAGATATAGGTGTCGATAGGCATTTCAGATATAGGTGCCGATAGGCATTTAAGATATAGTTGCCGATTGGCATTTTAAAAATAGGTGCCGATAGGCATTTCAGATATAGAAGCCGATAGGCATTTCAAATATAGGTGCCGATAGGCATTCCCGATATGGTTGCCGATAGGCATTTCAAATATAGGTGCCGATAGGCATTTCAGATATAGTTGCCGATTGGCATTTTAAAAATAGGTGTGGATTAGCATTTCAGATATAGAAGCCGATAGGCATTTCAAATATAGGTGCCGATAGGCATTCCAGATATGGTTGCCGATAGGCATTTCAAATATAGGTGCTGATAGGCATTTCAGATGTAGTTTCCGATAGGCATTTCAAAAATAGGTGTCGATAGGCATTTCAGATATAGGTGTCGATAGGCATTTCAGATATAGGTGCCGATAGGCATTTCAGATATAGGTGTCGATAGGCATTTCAGATATAGGTGTCGATAGGCATTTCAGATATAGGTGTCGATAGGCATTTCAGATATAGGTGCCGATAGGCATTTCAGATATAGTTGCCGATTGGCATTTTAAAAATAGGTGCCGATAGGCATTTCAGATATAGAAGCCGATAGGCATTTCAAATATAGGTGCCGATAGGCATTCCAGATATGGTTGCCGATAGGCATTTCAAATATAGGTGCTGATAGGCATTTCAGATGTAGTTTCCGATAGGCATTTCAAAAATAGGTGTCGATAGGCATTTCAAATATAGGTGTCGATAGGCATTTCAGATATAGGTGTCGATAGGCATTTCAGATATAGGTGCCGATAGGCATTTCAGATATAGTTGCCGATTGGCATTTTAAAAATAGGTGCCGATAGGCATTTCAGATATAGAAGCCGATAGGCATTTCAAATATAGGTGCCGATAGGCATTCCAGATATGGTTGCCGATAGGCATTTCAAATATAGGTGCTGATAGGCATTTCAGATGTAGTTTCCGATAGGAATTTCAAAAATAGGTGTCGATAGGCATTTCAGATAAAGGTGTCGATAGGCGTTTCAGATATAGGTGTCGATAGGCATTTCAGATATAGGTGTCGATAGGCATTTCAGATATAGGTGTCGATAGGCATTTCAGATATAGGTGTCGATAGGCATTTCAGATATAGGTGCCGATAGGCATTTCAGATATAGTTGCCGATTGGCATTTTAAAAATAGGTGCCGATAGGCATTTCAGATATACAAGCCGATAGGCATTTCAAATATAGGTGCCGATAGGCATTCCAGATATGGTTGCCGATAGGCATTTCAAATATAGGTGCTGATAGGCATTTCAGATGTAGTTTCCGATAGGCATTTCAAAAATAGGTGTCGATAGGCATTTCAAATATAGGTGTCGATAGGCATTTCAGATATAGGTGTCGATAGGCATTTCAGATATAGGTGTCGATAGGCATTTCACATATAGGTGTCGATAGGCATTTCAGATATAGGTGTCGATAGGCATTTCAGATATAGGTGTCGATAGGCATTTCAGATATAGGTGTCGATAGGCATTTCAGATATAAGTGCCGATAGGCATTTCAGATATAGTTGCCGATTGGCATTTTAAAAATAGGTGCCGATAGGCATTTCAGATATAGAAGCCGATAGGCATTTCAAATATAGGTGCCGATAGGCATTCCAAATATGGTTGCCGATAGGAATTTCAAATATAGGTGCTGATAGGCATTTTAGATGTAGTTTCCGATAGGCATTTCAAAATAGGTGTCGATAGGCATTTCAGATATATGTGTCGATAGGCATTTCAGATATATGTGTCGATAGGCATTTCAGATATAGGTGTCGATAGGCATTTCAGATATACGTGTCGATAGGCATTTCAGATATAGGTGTCGATAGGCATTTCAGATATAGGTGTCGATAGGCATTTCAGATATAGGTGTCGATAGGCATTTCAGATATAAGTGTCAATAGGCATTTCAGATATAGGTGTCGATAGGCATTTCAGATATAGGTGTCGATAGGCATTTCAGATATAGGTGTCGATAGGCATTTCAGATATAGGTGCCGATAGGCATTTCAGATATAGTTGCCGATTGGCATTTTAAAAATAGGTGCCGATAGGCATTTCAGATATAGAAGCCGATAGGCATTTCAAATATAGGTGCCGATAGGCATTCCAGATATGGTTGCTGATAGGCATTTCAAATATAGGTGCTGATAGGCATTTCAGATGTAGTTTCCGATAGGCATTTCAAAAATAGGTGTCGATAGGCATTTCAGATATAGGTGTCGATAGGCATTTCAGATATAGGTGTCGATAGGCATTTCAGATATAGGTGTCGATAGGCATTTCAGATATAGGTGTCGATAGGCATTTCAGATATAGGTGTCGATAGGCATTTCAGATATAGGTGTCGATAGGCATTTCAGATATAGGTGCCGATAGGCATTTCAGATATAGTTGCCGATTGGCATTTAAAAAATAGGTGCCGATAGGCATTTCAGATATAGAAGCCGATAGGCATTTCAAATATAGGTGCCGATAGGCAATTCCAGATATGGTTGCCGATAGCCATTTCAAAGATAGGTGCTGATAGGCATTTCAGATGTAGTTTCCGATAGGCATTTCAAAAATAGGTGTCGATAGGCCTTTTCAGATATAGGTGTCGATAGGCATTTCAGATATAGGTGTCGATAAGCATTTCAGATATAGGTGTCCATAGGCATTTCAGATATAGGTGTCGATAGGCATTTCAGATATAGGTGTCGATAGGCATTTCAGATATAGGTGTCGATAGGCATTTCAGATATAGGTGTCGATAGGCATTTCAGATATAGGTGCCGATAGGCATTTCAGATATAGTTGCCGATTGGGCATTTAAAAATAGGTGCCGATAGGCATTTCAGATATAGAAGCCGATAGGCATTTCAAATATAGGTGCCGATAGGCATTCCAGATATGGTTGCCGATAGGCATTTCAAATATAGGTGCTGATAGGCATTTCAGATGTAGTTTCCGATAGGCATTTCAAAAATAGGTGTCGATAGGCATTTCAGATATAGGTGTCGATAGGCATTTCAGATATAGGTGTCGATAGGCATTTCAGATATAGGTGTCGATAGGCATTTCAGATATAGGTGTCGATAGGCATTTCAGATATAGGTGTCGATAGGCATTTCAGATATAGGTGTCGATAGGCATTTCAGATATAGGTGTCGATTGGCATTTCAGATATAGGTGCCGATAGGCATTTCAGATATAGTTGCCGATTGGCATTTTAAAAATAGGTGCCGATAGGCATTTCAGATATAGAAGCCGATAGGCATTTCAAATATAGGTGCCGATAGGCATTTCAGATATGGTTGCCGATAGGCATTTCAAATATAGGTGCTGATAGGCATTTCAGATGTAGTTTCCGATAGGAATTTCAAAAATAGGTCTCATTAGGCATTTCAGATATAGGTTTCGATAGGCATTTCAGATATAGGTGTCAATAGGCATTTCAGATATAGGTGTCGATAGGCATTTCAGATATAGGTGTCGATAGGCATTTCAGATATAGGTGTCGATAGGCATTTCAGATATAGGTGTCGATAGGCATTTCAGATATAGGTGTCGATAGGCATTTCAGATATAGGTGTCGATAGGCATTTCAGATATAGGTGCCGATAGGCATTTCAGATATAGAAGCCGATAGGCATTTCAAATATAGGTGCCGATAGGCATTCCAGATATGGTTGCCGATAGGCATTTCAAATATAGGTGCTGATAGGCATTTCAGATGTAGTTTCCGATAGGAATTTCAAAAATAGGTGTCGATAGGCATTTCAGATATAGGTGTCGATAGGCATTTCAGATATAGGTGTCGATAGGCATTTCAGATATAGGTGTCGATAGGCATTTCAGATATAGGTGTCGATAGGCATTTCAGATATAGGTGTCGATAGGCATTTCAGATATAGGTGTCGATAGGCATTTCAGATATAGGTGTCGATAGGCATTTCAGATATATGTGTCGATAGGCATTTCAGATATAGGTGTCGATAGGCATTTCAGATATAGGTGCTGATAGGCATTTCAGATGTAGTTGTCCGATAGGCATTTCAGATATAGGTGTCGATAGGCATTTCAGATATAGGTGCCGATAGGCATTTCAGATATAGTTGCCGATTGGCATTTAAAAAACAGGTGCCGGATAGTTCAGATATAGAAGCCGATAGGCATTTCAAATATAGGTGCCGATAAGCATTCCAGATATGGTTGCCGATAGGCATTTCAAATATAGGTGCTGATAGGCATTTCAGATGTAGTTTCCGATAGGCATTTCAAAAATAGGTGTCGATAGGCATTTCAGATATAGGTGTCGATAGGCATTTCAGATATAGGTGCCGATAGGCATTTCAGATATAGTTGCCGATTGGCATTTTAAAAATAGGTGCCGATAGGCATTTCAGATATAGAAGCCGATAGGCATTTCAAATATAGGTGCCGATAGGCATTCCAGATATGGTTGCCGATAGGCATTTCAAATATAGGTGCTGATAGGCATTTCAGATGTAGTTTCCGATAGGCATTTCAAAAATAGGTGTCGATAGGCATTTCAGATATAGGTGTCGATAGGCATTTCAGATAAAGGTGTCGATAGGCATTTCAGATATAGGTGTCGATAGGCATTTCAGATATAGGTGTCGATAGGCATTTCAGATATAAGTGTCGATAGGCATTTCAGATATAGGTGCCGATAGGCATTTCAGATATAGTTGCCGATTGGCATTTTAAAAATAGGTGCCGATAGGCATTTCAGATATAGAAGCCGATAGGCATTTCAAATATAGGAGCCGATAGGCATTCCCGATATGGTTGCCGATAGGCATTTCAAATATAGGTGCCGATAGGCATTTCAGATATAGTTGCCGATTGGCATTTTAAAAATAGGTGTGGATAGGCATTTCAGATATAGAAGCCGATAGGCATTTCAAATATAGGTGCCGATAGGCATTCCAGATATGGTTGCCGATAGGCATTTCAAATATAGGTGCTGATAGGCATTTCAGATGTAGTTTCCGATAGGCATTTCAAAAATAGGTGTCGATAGGCATTTCAGATATAGGTGTCGATAGGCATTTCAGATATAGGTGCCGATAGGCATTTCAGATATAGTTGCCGATTGGCATTTTAAAAATAGGTGCCGATAGGCATTTCAGATATAGAAGCCGATAGGCATTTCAAATATAGGTGCCGATAGGCATTCCAGATATGGTTGCCGATAGGCATTTCAAATATAGGTGCTGATAGGCATTTCAGATGTAGTTTCCGATAGGCATTTCAAAAATAGGTGTCGATAGGCATTTCAGATATAGGTGTCGATAGGCATTTCAGATATAGGTGTCGATAGGCATTTCAGATATAGGTGTCGATAGGCATTTCAGATATAGGTGTCGATAGGCATTTCAGATATAGGTGTCGATAGGCATTTCAGATATAGGTGCCGATAGGCATTTCAGATATAGTTGCCGATTGGCATTTTAAAAATAGGTGCCGATAAGCATTTCAGATATAGAAGCCGATAGGCATTTCAAATATAGGTGCCGATAGGCATTCCAGATATGGTTGCCGATAGGCATTTCAAATATAGGTGCTGATAGGCATTTCAGATGTAGTTTCCGATAGGCATTTCAAAAATAGGTGTCGATAGGCATTTCAAATATAGGTGTCGATAGGCATTTCAGATATAGGTGTCGATAGGCATTTCAGATATAGGTGTCGATAGGCATTTCAGATATAGGTGTCGATAGGCATTTCAGATATAGGTGTCGAGAGGCATTTCAGATATAGGTGTCGATAGGCATTTCAGATATAGGTGTCGATAGGCATTTCAGATATAAGTGCCGATAGGCATTTCAGATATAGTTGCCGATTGGCATTTTAAAAATAGGTGCCGATAGGCATTTCAGATATAGAAGCCGATAGGCATTTCAAATATAGGTGCCGATAGGCATCCCAAATATGGTTGCCGATAGGCATTTCAAATATAGGTGCTGATAGGCATTTTAGATGTAGTTTCCGATAGGCATTTCAAAAATATTTGTCGATAGGCATTTCAGATATATGTGTCGATAGGCATTTCAGATATATGTGTCGATAGGCATTTCAGATACAGGTGTCGATAGGCATTTCAGATATACGTGTCGATAGGCATTTCAGATATAGGTGTCGATAGGCATTTCAGATATAGGTGTCGATAGGCATTTCAGATATAGGTGTCGATAGGCATTTCAGATATGGGTGTCAATAGGCATTTCAGATATAGGTGTCGATAGGCATTTCAGATATAGGTGTCGATAGGCATTTCAGATATAGGTGTCGATAGGCATTTCAGATATAGGTGCCGATAGGCATTTCAGATATAGTTGCCGATTGGCATTTTAAAAATAGGTGCCGATAGGCATTTCAGATATAGAAGCCGATAGGCATTTCAAATATAGGTGCCGATAGGCATTCCAGATATGGTTGCTGATAGGCATTTCAAATATAGGTGCTGATAGGCATTTCAGATGTAGTTTCCGATAGGCATTTCAAAAATAGGTGTCGATAGGCATTTCAGATATAGGTGTCGATAGGCATTTCAGATATAGGTGTCGATAGGCATTTCAGATATAGGTGTCGATAGGCATTTCAGATATAGGTGTCGATAGGCATTTCAGATATAGGTGTCGATAGGCATTTCAGATATAGGTGTCGATAGGCATTTCAGATATAGGTGCCGATAGGCATTTCAGATATAGTTGCCGATTGGCATTTAAAAAATAGGTGCCGATAGGCATTTCAGATATAGAAGCCGATAGGCATTTCAAATATAGGTGCCGATAGGCATTCCAGATATGGTTGCCGATAGCCATTTCAAATATAGGTGCTGATAGGCATTTCAGATGTAGTTTCCGATAGGCATTTCAAAAATAGGTGTCGATAGGCCTTTCAGATATAGGTGTCGATAGGCATTTCAGATATAGGTGTCGATAAGCATTTCAGATATAGGTGTCCATAGGCATTTCAGATATAGGTGTCGATAGGCATTTCAGATATAGGTGTCGATAGGCATTTCAGATATAGGTGTCGATAGGCATTTCAGATATAGGTGTCGATAGGCATTTCAGATATAGGTGCCGATAGGCATTTCAGATATAGTTGCCGATTGGCATTTAAAAATAGGTGCCGATAGGCATTTCAGATATAGAAGCCGATAGGCATTTCAAATATAGGTGCCGATAGGCATTCCAGATATGGTTGCCGATAGGCATTTCAAATATAGGTGCTGATAGGCATTTCAGATGTAGTTTCCGATAGGCATTTCAAAAATAGGTGTCGATAGGCATTTCAGATATAGGTGTCGATAGGCATTTCAGATATAGGTGTCGATAGGCATTTCAGATATAGGTGTCGATAGGCATTTCAGATATAGGTGTCGATAGGCATTTCAGATATAGGTGTCGATAGGCATTTCAGATATAGGTGTCGATAGGCATTTCAGATATAGGTGTCGATTGGCATTTCAGATATAGGTGCCGATAGGCATTTCAGATATAGTTGCCGATTGGCATTTTAAAAATAGGTGCCGATAGGCATTTCAGATATAGAAGCCGATAGGCATTTCAAATATAGGTGCCGATAGGCATTTCAGATATGGTTGCCGATAGGCATTTCAAATATAGGTGCTGATAGGCATTTCAGATGTAGTTTCCGATAGGCATTTCAAAAATAGGTCTCGTTAGGCATTTCAGATATAGGTTTCGATAGGCATTTCAGATATAGGTGTCAATAGGCATTTCAGATATAGGTGTCGATAGGCATTTCAGATATAGGTGTCGATAGGCATTTCAGATATAGGTGTCGATAGGCATTTCAGATATAGGTGTCGATAGGCATTTCAGATATAGGTGTCGATAGGCATTTCAGATATAGGTGTCGATAGGCATTTCAGATATAGGTGCCGATAGGCATTTCAGATATAGTTGCCGATTGGCATTTTAAAAATAGGTGCCGATAGGCATTTCAGATATAGAAGCCGATAGGCATTTCAAATATAGGTGCCGATAGGCATTCCAGATATGGTTGCCGATAGGCATTTCAAATATAGGTGCTGATAGGCATTTCAGATGTAGTTTCCGATAGGCATTTCAAAAATAGGTGTCGATAAGCATTTCAGATATAGGTGTCGATAGGCATTTCAGATATAGGTGTCGATAGGCATTTCAGATATAGGTGTCGATAGGCATTTCAGATATAGGTGTCGATAGGCATTTCAGATATAGGTGTCGATAGGCATTTCAGATATAGGTGTCGATAGGCATTTCAGATATATGTGTCGATAGGCATTTCAGATATAGGTGTCGATAGGCATTTCAGATATAGGTGTCGATAGGCATTTCAGATGTAGGTGTCGATAGGCATTTCAGATATAGGTGTCGATAGGCATTTCAGATATAGGTGCCGATAGGCATTTCAGATATAGTTGCCGATTGGCATTTTAAAAATAGGTGTGGATAGGCATTTCAGATATAGAAGCCGATAGGCATTTCAAATATAGGTGCCGATAGGCATTCCAGATATGGTTGCCGATAGGCATTTCAAATATAGGTGCTGATAGGCATTTCAGATGTAGTTTCCGATAGGCATTTCAAAAATAGGTGTCGATAGGCATTTCAGATATAGGTGTCGATAGGCATTTCAGATATAGGTGCCGATAGGCATTTCAGATATAGTTGCCGATTGGCATTTTAAAAATAGGTGCCGATAGGCATTTCAGATATAGAAGCCGATAGGCATTTCAAATATAGGTGCCGATAGGCATTTCAGATATAGTTGCCGATTGGCATTTTAAAATAGGTGCCGATAGGCATTTCAGATATAGGTGTCGATAGGCATTTCAGATATAGGTACCGATAGGCATTTCAGATATAGTTGCCGATTGGCATTTTAAAAATAGGTGCCGATAGGCATTTCAGATATAGGTGTCGATAGGCATTTCAGATGTAGTTTCCGATAGGCATTTTAAAAATAGGTGCCGATAGGCATTTCAGATATAGAAGCCGATAGGCATTTCAAATATAGGTGCCGATAGGCATTTCAGATATAGTTGCCGATTGGCATTTTAAAAATAGGTGCCGATAGGCATTTCAGATATAGGTGTCGATAGGCATTTCAAATATAGGTGCCGATAGGCATTCAGATATGGTTGCTGATAGGCATTTCAAATATAGGTGCTGATAGGCATTTCAGATGTAGTTTCCGATAGGCATTTCAAAAATAGGTGTCGATAGGCATTTCAGATATAGGTGTCGATAGGCATTTCAGATATAGGTGTCAGATAGGCATTTCAGATATAGGTGTCGATAGGCATTTCAGATATAGGTGTCGATAGGCATTTCAGATATAGGTGTCGATAGGCATTTCAGATATAGGTGTCGATAGGCATTTCAGATATAGGTGCCGATAGGCATTTCAGATATAGTTGCCGATTGGCATTTAAAAATAGGTGCCGATAGGCATTTCAGATATAGAAGCCGATAGGCATTTCAAATATAGGTGCCGATAGGCATTCCAGATATGGTTGCCGTTAGCCATTTCAAATATAGGTGCTGATAGGCATTTCAGATGTAGTTTCCGATAGGCATTTCAAAAATAGGTGTCGATAGGCCTTTCAGATATAGGTGCCGATAGGCATTTCAGATATAGCTGTCGATAAGCATTTCAGATATAGGTGTCCATAGGCATTTCAGATATAGGTGTCGATAGGCATTTCAGATATAGGTGTCGATAGGCATTTCAGATATAGGTGTCGATAGG
>JAVRKA010001211.1:0-20906 GCA_034508555.1 Venustoraphidia nigricollis | reverse complement strand
GTCGATAGGCATTTCAGATATAGGTGTCGATAGGCATTTCAGATATAGGTGCCGATAGGCATTTCAGATATAGTTGCCGATTGGCATTTAAAAAATAGGTGCCGATAGGCATTTCAGATATAGAAGCCGATAGGCACTTCAAATATAGGTGCCGATAGGCATTCCAGATATGGTTGCCGATAGGCATTTCAAATATAGGTGCTGATAGGCATTTCAGATGTAGTTTCCGATAGGCATTTCAAAAATAGGTGTCGATAGACATTTCAGATATAGGTGTCGATAGGCATTTCAGATATAGGTGTCGATAGGCATTTCAGATATAGGTGTCGATAGGCACTTCAGATATAGGTGTCGATAGGCATTTCAGATATAGGTGTCGATAGGCATTTCAGATATAGGTGTCGATAGGCATTTCAGATATAGGTGCCGTTAGGCATTTCAGATATAGTTGCCGATTGGCATTTTAAAAATAGGTGCCGATAGGCATTTCAGATATAGAAGCCGATAGGCATTTCAAATATAGGTGCCGATAGGCATTCCAGATATGGTTGCCGATAGGCATTTCAAAAATAGGTGTCGATAGGCATTTCAGATATAGGTGTCGATAGGCATTTCAGATATAGGTGTCGATAGGCATTTCAGATATAGGTGTCGATAGGCATTTCAGATATGGGTGTCGATAGGCATTTCAGATATAGGTGTCGATAGGAATTTCAGATATAAGTGTCGATAGGCATTTCAGATATAGGTGTCGATAGGCATTTCAGATATAGGTGTCGATGAGCATTTCAGATATAGGTGCCGATAGGCATTTCAGATATAGTTGCCGATTGGCATTTTAAAAATAGGTGCCGATAGGCACTTCAGATATAGAAGCCGATAGGCATTTCAAATATAGGTGCTGATAGGCATTTCAGATGTAGTTTCCGATAGGCATTTCAAAAATAGGTGTCGATAGGCATTTCAGATATAGGTGTCGATAGGCATTTCAGATATAAGTGTCGATAGGCATTTCAGATATAGGTGTCGATAGGCATTTCAGATAAAGGTGTCGATAGGCATTTCAGATATAGGTGTCGATAGGCATTTCAGATATAGGTGACGATAGGCATTTCAGATATAGGTGTCGATAGGCATTTCAGATATAGGTGCCGATAGGCATTTCAGATATAGTTGCCGATTGGCATTTTAAAAATAGGTGCCGATAGGCATTTCAGATATAGAAGCCAATAGGCATTTCAAATATAGGTGCCGATAGGCATTCCAGATATGGTTGCCGATAGGCATTTCAAATATAGGTGCTGATAGGCATTTCAGATGTAGTTTCCGATAGGCATTTCAAAAATAGGTGTCGATAGGCATTTCAGATATAGGTGTCGATAGGCATTTCAGATATAGGTGTCGATAGGCATTTCAGATATAGGTGTCGATAGGCATTTCAGATATAGGTGTCGATAGGCATTTCAGATATAGGTGTCGATAGGCATTTCAGATATAGGTGTCGATAGGCATTTCAGATATAGGTGTCGATAGGCATTTCAGATATAGGTGCCGATAGGCATTTCAGATATAGTTGCCAATTGGCATTTTAAAAATAGGTGCCGATAGGCATTTCAGATATAGAAGCCGATAGGAATTTCAAATATAGGTGCCGATAGGCATTCCAGATATGGTTGCCGATAGGCATTTTAAATATAGGTGCTGATAGGCATTTCAGATATAGTTTCCGATAGGCATTTCAAAAATAGGTGTCGATAGGCATTTCAGATATAGGTGTCGATAGGCATTTCAGATATAGGTGTCGATAGGCATTTCAGATATAGGTGTCGATAGGCATTTCAGATATAGGTGTCGATAGGCATTTCAGATATAGGTGTCAATAGGCATTTCAGATATAGGTGTCGATAGGCCTTTCAGATATAGGTGTCGATAGGCATTTCAGATATAGGTGTCGATAGGCAATTTAGATATAGGTGCCGATAGGCATTTCAGATATAGTTGCCGATTGGCATTTTAAAAATAGGTGCCGATTGGCATTTAAAAATAGGTGCCGATAGGCATTTCAGATATAGAAGCCGATAGGCATTTCAAATATAGGTGCCGATAGGCATTCCAGATATGGTTGCCGATAGGCATTTCAAATAAAGGTGCTGATAGGCATTTCAGATGTAGTTTCCGATAGGCATTTCAAAAATAGGTGTCAATAGGCATTTCAGATATAGGTGTCGATAGGCATTTCAGATATAGGTGTCGATAGGCATTTCAGATATAGGTGTCGATAGGCATTTCAGATATAGGTGTCGATAGGCATTTCAGATATAGGTGTCGATAGGCATTTCAGATATAGGTGTCGATAGGCATTTCAGATATAGGTGTCGATAGGCATTTCAGATATAGGTGCCGATAGGCATTTCAGATATAGTTGCCGATTGGCATTTTAAAAATAGGTGCCGATAGGCATTTCAGATATAGAAGCCGATAGGCATTTCAAATATATGTGCCGATAGGCATTCCAGATATGGTTGCCGATAGGCATTTCAAATATAGGTGCTGATAGGCTTTTCAGATGTAGTTTCCGATAGGCATTTCAAAAATAGGTGTCGATAGGCATTTCAGATATAGGTGTCGATAGGCATTTCAGATATAGGTGTCGATAGGCATTTCAGATATAGGTGTCGATAGGCATTTCAGATATAGGTGTCGATAGCCATTTCAGATATAGGTGTCGATAGGCATTTCGGATATAGGTGTCGATAGGCATTTCAGATATAGGTGTCGATAGGCATTTCAGATATAGGTGTCGATAGGCATTTCAGATATAGGTGTCGATAGGCATTTCAGATATAGGTGTCGATAGGCATTTCAGATATAGGTGTCGATAGGCATTTCAGATATAGGTGTCGATAGGCATTTCAGATATTGGTGCCGATAGGCATTTCAGATATAGTTGCCGATTGGCATTTTAAAAATAGGTGCCGATAGGCATTTCAGATATAGAAGCCGATAGGCATTTCAAATATAGGTGCCGATAGGCATTCCAGATATGGTTGCCGATAGGCATTTCAAATATAGGTGCTGATAGGCATTTCAGATGTAGTTTCCGATAGGCCTTTCAAAAATAGGTGTCGATAGGCATTTCAGATATAGGTGTCGATAGGCATTTCAGATATAGGTGTCGATAGGCATTTCAGATATAGGTGTCGATAGGCATTTCAGATATAGGTGTCGATTGGCATTTCAGATATAGTTGCCGATAGGCATTTCAGATATAGGTGTCGATAGGCATTTCAGATATAGGTGTCGATAGGCATTTGAGATATAGGTGCCGATAGGCATTTCAGATATAGTTGCCGATTGGCATTTTAAAAATAGGTGCCGATAGGCATTTCAGATATAGAAGCCGATAGGCATTTCAAATAAAGGTGCCGATAGGCATTCCAGATATGGTTGCCGATAGGCATTTCAAATATAGGTGTCGATAGGCATTTCAGATATAGGTGTCGATAGGCATTTCAGATATAAGTGTCGATAGGCATTTCAGATATAGGTGTCGATAGGCATTTCAGATATAGGTGTCGATAGGCATTTCAGATATAGGTGTCGATAGGCATTTCAGATATAGGTGTCGATAGGCATTTCAGATATAGGTGTCGATAGGCATTTCAGATATAGGTGCCGATAGGCATTTTAAAAATAGGTGCCGATAGGCATTTCAGATATAGAAGCCGATAGGCATTTCAAATATAGGTGCCGATAGGCATTCCAGATATGGTTGCCGATAGGCATTTCAAATATAGGTGCTGATAGGCATTTCAGATGTAGTTTCCGATAGGCATTTCAAAAATAGGTGTCGATAGGCATTTCAGATATAGGTGTCGATAGGCATTTCAGATATAGGTGTCGATAGGCATTTCAGATATAGGTGTCGATAGGCATTTCAGATATAAGTGTCGATAGGCATTTCAGATATAGGTGTCGATAGGCATTTCAGATATAGGTGCCGATAGGCATTTCAGATATAGTTGCCGATTGGCATTTTAAAAATAGGTGCCGATAGGCATTTCAGATATAGAAGCCGATAGGCATTTCAAATATAGGTGCCGATAGGCATTTTAGATATGGTTGCCGATAGGCATTTCAAATATAGGTGCTGATAGGCATTTCAGATGTAGTTTCCGATAGGCATTTCAAAAATAGGTGTCGATAGGCATTTCAGATATAGGTGTCGATAGGCATTTCAGATATAGGTGTCGATAGGCATTTCAGATATAGGTGTCGATAGGCATTTCAGATATAGGTGTCGATAGGCATTTCAGATATAGGTGTCGATAGGCATTTCAGATATAGGTGTCGATAGGCATTTCAGATATAGGTGCCGATAGGCATTTCAGATATAGTTGCCGATTGGCATTTTAAAAATAGGTGCCGATAGGCATTTCAGATATAGAAGCCGATTGGCATTTTAAAAATAGGTGCCGATAGGCATTTCAGATATAGGTGTCGATAGGCATTTCAGATATAGGTGTCGATAGGCATTTCAGATATAGGTGTCGATAGGCATTTCAGATAATAGTGTCGATAGGCATTTCAGATATAGGTGTCGAAAGGCATTTCAGATATAGGTGTCGATAGGCATTTCAGATATAGGTGCCGATAGACATTTCAGATATAGTTGCCGATTGGCATTTTAAAAATAGGTGCCGATAGGCATTTCAGATATAGAAGCCGATAGGCATTTTAAATATAGGTGCCGATAGGAATTCCAGATATGGTTGCCGATAGGCATTTCAAATATAGGTGCTGATAGGCATTTCAGATGTAGTCTCCGATAGGCATTTCAAAAATAGGTGTCGATAGGCATTTCAGATATAGGTGTCGATAGGCATTTCAGATATAGGTGTCGATAGGCATTTCAGATATAGGTGTCGATAGGCATTTCAGATATAGGTGTCGATAGGCATTTCAGATATAGGTGTCGATAGGCATTTCAGATATAGGTGTCGATAGGCATTTCAGATATAGGTGTCGATAGGCATTTCAGATATAGGTGCCGATAGGCATTTCAGATATAGTTGCCGATTGGCATTTTAAAAATAGGTGCCGATAGGCATTTCAGATATAGAAGCCGATAGGCATTTCAAATATAGGTGCCGATAGGCATTCCAGATATGGTTGCCGATAGGCATTTCAAATATAGGTGCTGATAGGCATTTCAGATGTAGTTTCCGATAGGCATTTCAAAAATAGGTGTCGATAAGCATTTCAGATATAGGTGTCGATAGGCATTTCAGATATAGGTGTCGATAGGCATTTCAGATATAGGTGTCGATAGGCATTTCAGATATATGTGTCGATAGGCATTTCAGATATAGGTGTCGATAGGCATTTCAGATATAGGTGTCGATAGGCATTTCAGATATAGGTGTCGATAGGCATTTCAGATATAGGTGTCAATAGGCATTTCAGATATTGGTGCCGATAGGCATTTCAGATATAGTTGCCGATTGGCATTTTAAAAATAGGTGCCGATAGGCATTTCAGATATAGAAGCCGATAGGCATTTCAAATATAGGTGCCGATAGGCATTCCAGATATGGTTGCCGATAGGCATTTCAAATATAGGTGCTGATAGGCATTTCAGATGTAGTTTCCGATAGGCATTTCAAAAATAGGTGTCGATAGGCATTTCAGATATAGGTGTCGATAGGCATTTCAGATATAGGTGTCGATAGGCATTTCAGATATAGGTGTCGATAGGCATTTCAGATATAGGTGTCGATAGGCATTTCAGATATAGGTGTCGATAGGCATTTCAGATATAGGTGTCGATAGGCATTTCAGATATAGGTGTCGATAGGCATTTCAGATATAGGTGCCGATAGGCATTTCAGATATAGTTGCCGATTGGCACTTTAAAAATAGGTGCCGATAGGCATTTCAGATATAGAAGCCGATAGGCATTTCAAATATAGGTGCCGATAGGCATTCCAGATATGGTTGCCGATAGGCATTTCAAATATAGGTGCTGATAGGCATTTCAGATGTAGTTTCCGATAGGCATTTCAAAAATAGGTGTCGATAGGCATTTCAGATATAGGTGTCGATAGGCATTTCAGATATAGGTGTCGATAGGCATTTCAGATATAGGTGTCGATAGGCACTTCAGATATAGGTGTCGATAGGCATTTCAGATATAGGTGTCGATAGGCATTTCAGATATAGGTGTCGATAGGCATTTCAGATATAGGTGTCGATAGGCATTTCAGATATATGTGTCGATAGGCATTTCAGATATAGGTGTCGATAGGCATTTCAGATATAGGTGCCGATAGGCATTTCAGATATAGTTGCCGATTGGCATTTAAAAAATAGGTGCCGATAGGCATTTCAGATATAGAAGCCGATAGGCATTTCAAATATAGGTGCCGATAGGCATTCCAGATATGGTTGCCGATAGGCATTTCAAATATAGGTGCTGATAGGCATTTCAGATGTAGTTTCCGATAGGCATTTCAAAAATAGGTGTCGATAGGCATTTCAGATATAGGTGTCGGTAGGCATTTCAGATATAGGTGTCGATAGGCATTTCAGATATAGGTGTCGATAGGCACTTCAGATATAGGTGTCGATAGGCATTTCAGATATAGGTGTCGATAGGCATTTCAGATATAGGTGTCGATAGGCATTTCAGATATAGGTGCCGTTAGGCATTTCAGATATAGTTGCCGATTGGCATTTTAAAAATAGGTGCCGATAGGCATTTCAGATATAGAAGCCGATAGGCATTTCAAATATAGGTGCCGATAGGCATTCCAGATATGGTTGCCGATAGGCATTTCAAATATAGGTGCTGATAGGCATTTCAGATGTAGTTTCCGATAGGCATTTCAAAAATAGGTGTCGAATGGCATTTCAGATATAGGTGTCGATAGGCATTTCAGATATAGGTGTCGATAGGCATTTCAGATATAGGTGTCGATAGGCATTTCAGATATAGGTGTCGATAGGCATTTCAGATATAGGTGTCGATAGGCATTTCAGATATAGGTGTCGATAGGCATTTCATATATAGGTGTCGATAGGCATTTCAGATATAGGTGTCGATAGGCATTTCAGATATAGGTGCCGATAGGCATTTCAGATATAGTTGCCGATTGGCATTTTAAAAATAGGTGCCGATAGGCACTTCAGATATAGAAGCCGATAGGCATTTCAAATATAGGTGCCGATAGGCATTCCAGATATGGTTGCCGATAGGCATTTCAAAAATAGGTGCTGATAGGCATTTCAGATGTAGTTTCCGATAGGCATTTCAAAAATAGGTGTCGATAGGCATTTCAGATATAGGTGTCGATAGGCATTTCAGATATAGGTGTCGATAGGCATTTCAGATATAGGTGTCTTTAGGCATTTCAGATATGGGTGTCGATAGGCATTTCAGATATAGGTGTCGATAGGAATTTCAGATATAAGTGTCGATAGGCATTTCAGATATAGGTGTCGATAGGCATTTCAGATATAGGTGTCGATGAGCATTTCAGATATAGGTGCCGATAGGCATTTCAGATATAGTTGCCGATTGGCATTTTAAAAATAGGTGCCGATAGGCACTTCAGATATAGAAGCCGATAGGCATTTCAAATATAGGTGCCGATAGGCATTCCAGATATGGTTGCCGATAGGCATTTCAAATATAGGTGCTGATAGGCATTTCAGATGTAGTTTCCGATAGGCATTTCAAAAATAGGTGTCGTAGGCATTTCAGATATAGGTGTCGATAGGCATTTCAGATATAGGTGTCGATAGGCATTTCAGATATAGGTGTCGATTGGCATTTCAGATATAGGTGTCGATAGGCATTTCAGATATAGGTGTCGATAGGCATTTCAGATATAGGTGACGATAGGCATTTCAGATATAGGTGTCGATAGGCATTTCAGATATAGTTGCCGATTGGCATTTTAAAAATAGGTGCCGATAGGCATTTCAGATATAGAAGCCAATAGGCATTTCAAATATAGGTGCCGATAGGCATTCCAGATATGGTTGCCGATAGGCATTTCAAATATAGGTGCTGATAGGCATTTCAGATGTAGTTTCCGATAGGCATTTCAAAAATAGGTGTCGTAGGCATTTCAGATATAGGTGTCGATAGGCATTTCAGATATAGGTGTCGATAGGCATTTCAGATATAGGTGTCGATAGGCATTTCAGATATAGGTGTCGATAGGCATTTCAGATATAGGTGTCGATAGGCATTTCAGATATAGGTGTCGATAGGCATTTCAGATATAGGTGCCGATAGGCATTTCAGATATAGTTGCCGATTGGCATTTTAAAAATAGGTGCCGATAGGCATTTCAGATATAGAAGCCGATAGGAATTTCAAATATAGGTGCCGATAGGCATTCCAGATATGGTTGTCGATAGGCATTTCAAATATAGGTGCTGATAGGCATTTCAGATGTAGTTTCCGATAGGCATTTCAAAAATAGGTGTCGATAGGCATTTCAGATATAGGTGTCGATAGGCATTTCAGATATAGGTGTCGATAGGCATTTCAGATATAGGTGTCGATAGGCATTTCAGATATAGGTGTCGATAGGCATTTCAGATATAGGTGTCAATAGGCATTTCAGATATAGGTGTCGATAGGCCTTTCAGATATAGGTGTCGATAGGCATTTCAGATATAGGTGTCGATAGGCAATTTAGATATAGGTGCCGATAGGCATTTCAGATATAGTTGCCGATTGGCATTTTAAAAATAGGTGCCGATTGGCATTTAAAAATAGGTGCCGATAGGCATTTCAGATATAGAAGCCGATAGGCATTTCAAATATAGGTGCCGATAGGCATTCCAGATATGGTTGCCGATAGGCATTTCAAATAAAGGTGCTGATAGGCATTTCAGATGTAGTTTCCGATAGGCATTTCAAAAATAGGTGTCGATAGGCATTTCAGATATAGGTGTCGATAGGCATTTCAGATATAGGTGTCGATAGGCATTTCAGATATAGGTGTCGATAGGCATTTCAGATATAGGGTGTCGATAGGCATTTCAGATATAGGTGTCGATAGGCATTTCAGATATAGGTGTCGATAGGCATTTCAGATAAAGGTGTCGATAGGCATTTCAGATATAGGTGCCGATAGGCATTTCAGATATAGTTGCCGATTGGCATTTTAAAAATAGGTGCTGATAGGCATTTCAGATATAGAAGCCGATAGGCATTTCAAATATAGGTGCCGATAGGCATTCCAGATATGGTTGCCGATAGGCATTTCAAATATAGGTGCTGATAGGCTTTTCAGATGTAGTTTCCGATAGGCATTTCAAAAATAGGTGTCGATAGGCATTTCAGATATAGGTGTCGATAGGCATTTCAGATATAGGTGTCGATAGGCATTTCAGATATAGGTGTCGATAGGCATTTCAGATATAGGTGTCGATAGGCATTTCAGATATAGGTGTCGATAGGCATTTCAGATATAGGTGTCGATAGGCATTTCAGATATAGGTGTCGATAGGCATTTCAGATATAGGTGTCGATAGGCATTTCAGATATAGGTGTCGATAGGCATTTCAGATATAGGTGTCGATAGGCATTTCAGATATAGGTGTCGATAGGCATTTCAGATATAGGTGCCGATAGGCATTTCAGATATAGTTGCCGATTGGCATTTTAAAAATAGGTGCCGATAGGCATTTCAGATATAGAAGCCGATAGGCATTTCAAATATAGGTGCCGATAGGCATTCCAGATATGGTTGCCGATAGGCATTTCAAATATAGGTGCTGATAGGCTTTTCAGATGTAGTTTCCGATAGGCATTTCAAAAATAGGTGTCGATAGGCATTTCAGATATAGGTGTCGATAGGCATTTCAGATATAGGTGTCGATAGGCATTTCAGATATAGGTGTCGATAGGCATTTCAGATATAGGTGTCGATAGGCATTTCAGATATAGGTGTCGATAGGCATTTCAGATATAGGTGTCGATAGGCATTTCAGATATAGGTGTCGATAGGCATTTCAGATATAGGTGGCGATAGGCATTTCAGATATAGGTAGGTGTCGATAGGCATTTCAGATATAGGTGTCGATAGGCATTTCAGATATAGTTGCCGATAGGCATTTCAGATATAGGTGTCGATAGGCATTTCAGATATAGGTGTCGATAGGCATTTGAGATATAGGTGCCGATAGGCATTTCAGATATAGTTGCCGATTGGCATTTTAAAAATAGGTGCCGATAGGCATTTCAGATATAGAAGCCGATAGGCATTTCAAATATAGGTGCCGATAGGCATTCCAGACATGGTTGCTGATAGGCATTTCAAATATAGGTGCTGATAGGCATTTCAGATGTAGTTTCCGATAGGCATTTCAAAAATAGGTGTCGATAGGCATTTCAGATATAGGTGTCGATAGGCATTTCAGATATAGGTGTCGATAGGCATTTCAGATATAGGTGTCGATAGGCATTTCAGATATAGGTTTTGATAGGCATTTCAGATAAAGGTGTCGATAGGCATTTCAGATATAGGTGTCGATAGGCATTTCAGATATAGGTGTCGATAGGCATTTCAGATATAGGTGCCGATAGGCATTTAAGATATAGTTGCCGTTTGGCATTTTAAAAATAGGTGCCGATAGGCATTTCAGATATAGAAGCCGATAGGCATTTCAAATATAGGTGCCGATAGGCATTCCAGATATGGTTGCCGATAGGCATTTCAAATATAGGTGCTGATAGGCATTTCAGATGTAGTTTCCGATAGGCATTTCAAAAATAGGTGTCGATAGGCATTTCAGATATAGGTGTCGATAGGCATTTCAGATATAGGTGTCGATAGGCATTTCAGATATAGGTGTCGATAGGCATTTCAGATATATGTGTCGATAGGCATTTCAGATATAGGTGTCGATAGGCATTTCAGATATAGGTGTCGATAGGCATTTCAGATATAGGTGTCGATAGGCATTTCAGATATAGGTGTCGATAGGCATTTCAGATATTGGTGCCGATAGGCATTTCAGATATAGTTGCCGATTGGCATTTTAAAAATAGGTGCCGATAGGCATTTCAGATATAGAAGCCGATAGGCATTTCAAATATAGGTGCCGATAGGCATTCCAGATATGGTTGCCGATAGGCATTTCAAATATAGGTGCTGATAGGCATTTCAGATGTAGTTTCCGATAGGCATTTCAAAAATAGGTGTCGATAGGCATTTCAGATATAGGTGTCGATAGGCATTTCAGATATAGGTGTCGATAGGCACTTCAGATATAGGTGTCGATAGGCATTTCAGATATAGGTGTCGATAGGCATTTCAGATATAGGTGTCGATAGGCATTTCAGATATAGGTGTCGATAGGCATTTCAGATATAGGTGTCAATAGGCATTTCAGATATAGGTGCCGATAAGCATTTCAGATATAGTTGCCGATTGGCATTTTAAAAATAGGTGCCGATAGGCATTTCAGATATAGAAGCCGATAGGCATTTCAAATATAGGTGCCGATAGGCATTCCAGATATGGTTGCCGATAGGCATTTCAAATATAGGTGCTGATAGGCATTTCAGATGTAGTTTCCGATAGGCATTTCAAAAATAGGTGTCGATAAAAATTTCAGATATAGGTGTCGATAGGCATTTCAGATATTGGTGTCGATAGGCATTTCAGATATAGGTGTCGATAGGCATTTCAGATATAGGTGTCGATAGGCATTTCAAATATAGGTGTCGATAGGCATTTCAGATATAGGTGTCGATAGGCATTTCAGATATAGGTGTCGATAGGCATTTCAGATATAGGTGTCGATAGGCATTTCAGATATAGGTGTCGATAGGCATTTCAGATATAGGTGTCGATAGGCATTTCAGATATAGGTGTCGATAGGCATTTCAAATATAGGTGCCGATAGGCATTCCAGATATGGTTGCTGATAGGCATTTCAAATATAGGTGCTGATAGGCATTTCAGATGTAGTTTCCGATAGGCATTTCAAAAATAGGTGTCGATAGGCATTTCAGATATAGGTGTCGATAGGCATTTCAGATATAGGTGTCGATAGGCATTTCAGATATAGGTGTCGATAGGCATTTCAGATATAGGTTTTGATAGGCATTTCAGATAAAGGTGTCGATAGGCATTTCAGATATAGGTGTCGATAGGCATTTCAGATATAGGTGTCGATAGGCATTTCAGATATAGGTGCCGATAGGCATTTAAGATATAGTTGCCGTTTGGCATTTTAAAAATAGGTGCCGATAGGCATTTCAGATATAGAAGCCGATAGGCATTTCAAATATAGGTGCCGATAGGCATTCCAGATATGGTTGCCGATAGGCATTTCAAATATAGGTGCTGATAGGCATTTCAGATGTAGTTTCCGATAGGCATTTCAAAAATAGGTGTCGATAGGCATTTCAGATATAGGTGTCGATAGGCATTTCAGATATAGGTGTCGATAGGCATTTCAGATATAGGTGTCGATAGGCATTTCAGATATATGTGTCGATAGGCATTTCAGATATAGGTGTCGATAGGCATTTCAGATATAGGTGTCGATAGGCATTTCAGATATAGGTGTCGATAGGCATTTCAGATATAGGTGTCGATAGGCATTTCAGATATTGGTGCCGATAGGCATTTCAGATATAGTTGCCGATTGGCATTTTAAAAATAGGTGCCGATAGGCATTTCAGATATAGAAGCCGATAGGCATTTCAAATATAGGTGCCGATAGGCATTCCAGATATGGTTGCCGATAGGCATTTCAAATATAGGTGCTGATAGGCATTTCAGATGTAGTTTCCGATAGGCATTTCAAAAATAGGTGTCGATAGGCATTTCAGATATAGGTGTCGATAGGCATTTCAGATATAGGTGTCGATAGGCACTTCAGATATAGGTGTCGATAGGCATTTCAGATATAGGTGTCGATAGGCATTTCAGATATAGGTGTCGATAGGCATTTCAGATATAGGTGTCGATAGGCATTTCAGATATAGGTGTCAATAGGCATTTCAGATATAGGTGCCGATAAGCATTTCAGATATAGTTGCCGATTGGCATTTTAAAAATAGGTGCCGATAGGCATTTCAGATATAGAAGCCGATAGGCATTTCAAATATAGGTGCCGATAGGCATTCCAGATATGGTTGCCGATAGGCATTTCAAATATAGGTGCTGATAGGCATTTCAGATGTAGTTTCCGATAGGCATTTCAAAAATAGGTGTCGATAAAAATTTCAGATATAGGTGTCGATAGGCATTTCAGATATTGGTGTCGATAGGCATTTCAGATATAGGTGTCGATAGGCATTTCAGATATAGGTGTCGATAGGCATTTCAAATATAGGTGTCGATAGGCATTTCAGATATAGGTGTCGATAGGCATTTCAGATATAGGTGTCGATAGGCATTTCAGATATAGGTGTCGATAGGCATTTCAGATATAGGTGTCGATAGGCATTTCAGATATAGGTGTCGATAGGCATTTCAGATATAGGTGTCGATAGGCATTTCAGATATAGGTGTCGATAGGCATTTCAGATATAGGTGTCGATAGGCATTTCAGATATAGGTGGCGATAGGCATTTCAGATATAGGTAGGTGTCGATAGGCATTTCAGATATAGGTGTCGATAGGCATTTCAGATATAGTTGCCGATAGGCATTTCAGATATAGGTGTCGATAGGCATTTCAGATATAGGTGTCGATAGGCATTTGAGATATAGGTGCCGATAGGCATTTCAGATATAGTTGCCGATTGGCATTTTAAAAATAGGTGCCGATAGGCATTTCAGATATAGAAGCCGATAGGCATTTCAAATATAGGTGCCGATAGGCATTCCAGATATGGTTGCTGATAGGCATTTCAAATATAGGTGCTGATAGGCATTTCAGATGTAGTTTCCGATAGGCATTTCAAAAATAGGTGTCGATAGGCATTTCAGATATAGGTGTCGATAGGCATTTCAGATATAGGTGTCGATAGGCATTTCAGATATAGGTGTCGATAGGCATTTCAGATATAGGTTTTGATAGGCATTTCAGATAAAGGTGTCGATAGGCATTTCAGATATAGGTGTCGATAGGCATTTCAGATATAGGTGTCGATAGGCATTTCAGATATAGGTGCCGATAGGCATTTAAGATATAGTTGCCGATTGGCATTTTAAAAATAGGTGCCGATAGGCATTTCAGATATAGAAGCCGATAGGCATTTCAAATATAGGTGCCGATAGGCATTCCAGATATGGTTGCCGATAGGCATTTCAAATATAGGTGCTGATAGGCATTTCAGATGTAGTTTCCGATAGGCATTTCAAAAATAGGTGTCGATAGGCATTTCAGATATAGGTGTCGATAGGCATTTCAGATATAGGTGTCGATAGGCATTTCAGATATAGGTGTCGATAGGCATTTCAGATATATGTGTCGATAGGCATTTCAGATATAGGTGTCGATAGGCATTTCAGATATAGGTGTCGATAGGCATTTCAGATATAGGTGTCGATAGGCATTTCAGATATAGGTGTCGATAGGCATTTCAGATATTGGTGCCGATAGGCATTTCAGATATAGTTGCCGATTGGCATTTTAAAAATAGGTGCCGATAGGCATTTCAGATATAGAAGCCGATAGGCATTTCAAATATAGGTGCCGATAGGCATTCCAGATATGGTTGCCGATAGGCATTTCAAATATAGGTGCTGATAGGCATTTCAGATGTAGTTTCCGATAGGCATTTCAAAAATAGGTGTCGATAGGCATTTCAGATATAGGTGTCGATAGGCATTTCAGATATAGGTGTCGATAGGCACTTCAGATATAGGTGTCGATAGGCATTTCAGATATAGGTGTCGATAGGCATTTCAGATATAGGTGTCGATAGGCATTTCAGATATAGGTGTCGATAGGCATTTCAGATATAGGTGTCAATAGGCATTTCAGATATAGGTGCCGATAAGCATTTCAGATATAGTTGCCGATTGGCATTTTAAAAATAGGTGCCGATAGGCATTTCAGATATAGAAGCCGATAGGCATTTCAAATATAGGTGCCGATAGGCATTCAAGATATGGTTGCCGATAGGCATTTCAAATATAGGTGCTGATAGGCATTTCAGATGTAGTTTCCGATAGGCATTTCAAAAATAGGTGTCGATAAAAATTTCAGATATAGGTGTCGATAGGCATTTCAGATATTGGTGTCGATAGGCATTTCAGATATAGGTGTCGATAGGCATTTCAGATATAGGTGTCGATAGGCATTTCAGATATAGGTGTCGATAGGCATTTTAGATATAGGTGTCGATAGGCATTTCAGATATGGGTGTCGATAGGCATTTCAGATATAGGTGTCGATAGGCATTTCAGATATAGGTGCCGTTAGGCATTTCAGATATAGTTGCCGATTGGCATTTTAAAAATAGGTGCCGATAGGCATTTCAGATATAGAAGCCGATAGGCATTTCAAATATAGGTGCCGATAGGCATTCCAGATATGGTTGCCGATAGGCATTTAAAATATATGTGCCGATAGGCATTTCAAATATAGGTGTCGACCGGCATTTCAGATATAAATGCCGAAAGGCATTTCAGATATAGGTGCCGATAGGCATTTCTGATGTGGTTGCCGATAGGCATTTCAAATATAGGTGCTGATAGGCATTTCAGATGTAGTTTTCGATAGGCATTTCAAAAATAGGTGCCGATAGGCATTTCAGATATAGGTGCCGACAGGCACTTCAGATATAGTTGCCGATTGGCATTTTAAAAATAGGCGCCGATAGGTATTTCAGATATAGAAGCCGATAGGCATTTCAAATATAGGCGCCGATAGGCATTCCAGATATGGTTGCCGATAGGCATTTCAAATATAGGTGCTGATAGGCATTTCCGATGTAGTTTCCGATAGGCATTTCAAAAATAGGTGCCGATAGGCATTTCAGATATGGTTGCCGATAGGCATTTCAAATATAGGTGCTGATAGGCATTTAAAAAATTGGTGCCGATAGGCATTTCAGATATAGGTGCCGATAGGCATATCAGATATAGTTGCCGATTGGCATTTTAAAAATAGGTGCCGATAGGCATTTCAGATATAGAAGCCGATAGGTATTTCAAATATAGGTGTCGATAGGCATTTCAGATATAATTGCCGATAGGCATTTCAAATATAGGTGCTGATTGGCATTTCAGATGTAGTTTCCGATAGGCATTTCAAAAATAGGTGCCGATAGGCATTTCAGATATAGAAGCCGATAGGCATTTCAAATATAGGTGCCGATAGGCATTCCAGATATGGTTGCCGATAGGCATTTAAAATATAGGTGCTGATAGGCATTTAAAAAATTGGTGCCGATAGGCATTTCAGATATAGGTGCCGATAGGCATATCAGATATAGTTGCCGATTGGCATTTTAAAAATAGGTGCCGATAGGCATTTCAGATATAGAAGCCGATAGGTATTTCAAATATAGGTGTCGATAGGCATTTCAGATATAATTGCCGATAGGCATTTCAAATATAGGTGCTGATTGGCATTTCAGATGTAGTTTCCGATAGGCATTTCAAAAATAGGTGCCGATAGGCATTTCAGATATAGAAGCCGATAGGCATTTCAAATATAGGTGCCGATAGGCATTCCAGATATGGTTGCCGATAGGCATTTAAAATATAGGTGCTGATAGGCATTCCGGATGTAGTTTCCGATAGGCATTTCAAAAAATGGTGCCGATAGGCATTTCAGATATAGGTGCCGATAGGCATTTCAGATATAGTTGCCGATTGGCATTTTAAAAATAGGTGCCGATAGGCATGTCAGATATAGAAGCCGATAGGCATTTTAAATATAGGTGCCGATAGGCATTCCAGATATGGTTGCCGAAAGGCATTTCAAATATAGGTGCTGATAGGCATTTCAGATGTAGTTTCCTATAGGCATTTCAAAAATAGGTGCCGATAGGCATTTCAGATATAGGTGCCGATAGGCATTTCAGATATAGTTGCCAATTGGCATTTTAAAAATAGGTGTCGATAGGCATTTCAGATATAGGTGCCGATAGGCATTTCAGATATAGTTGCCAATTGGCATTTTAAAAATAGGTGTCGATAGGCATTTCAGATATAGGTGCCGATTGGCATTTCAGATATAGTTGCCGATTGGCATTTTAAAAATAGGTGCCGATAGGCATTTCAGATATATAAGCCGATAGGCATTTCAGATGTAGTTGCCGATTGGCATTTTAAAAATAGGTGCCGATAGGCATTTTAGATATAGAAGCCGATAGGTATTTCAAATATAGGTGTGGATAGGCATTTCAGATGTGGTTGCCGATAGGCATTTCAAATATAGGTGCTGATAGTCATTTCAGATGTAGTTTCCGATAGGCATTTCAAAAGTAGGTTCCGATAGGCATTTTAGATATAGGTGCCGATAGGCATTTCAGATATACTTACCAAATGGCATTTTAAAAATAGGTGCCGATAGGCATTTTAGATATAGAAGCCGATAGGTATTTCAAATATATGTGTGGATAGGCATTTCAGATATGGTTGCCGATAGGCATTTCAAATATAGGTGCTGATAGTCATTTCAGATGTAGTTTCCGATAGGCATTTTTAAAAATAGGTTCCGATAGGCATTTTAAATATAGGTGCCGATAGGCATTTCAGATATACTTAAAGATTGGCATTTCAAAAATAGGTGCCGATAGGCATTTCAGATATAGGTGCCGATAGGCTTATCAGATATAGTTGCCGATAGGCATTTGAAATAAAAGTGCCGAAAGGCATTTTAAATATAGGTGTCGATCGGCATTTCAGATATAAATGCCGAAAGGCATTTCAGATATAGATGCCGATAGGCATTTCTGATGTGGTTGCCGATAGGCATTTCAAATAAAGGTGCTGATAGGCATTTCAGATGTAGTTTTTGATAGGCATTTCAAAAATAGGTGCCGATAGGCATTTCAGATATAGGTGCCGATAGGCACTTCAGATATAAATGCCGATTGGCATTTTAAAAATAAGTGCCGATAGGCATTTCAGATATAGAAGCCGATAGGCATTTCAAATATAGGCGCCGATAGGCATTCCAGATATGGTTGCCGATAGGCATTTCAAATATAGGTGCTGATAGGCATTTCAGATGTAGTTTCCGATAGGCATTTCAAAAATAGGTGCCGATAGGCAATTCAGATATAGGTGCCGATAGGCATTTTTAGATATAGTTGCCGATTGGCATTTTAAAAATAGGTGCCGATAGGCATTTCAGATATAGAAGCCGATAGGCATTTCAAATATAGGTGTCGATAGGCATTTCAGATATGGTTGCCGATAAGCATTTCAAATAGAGGTGCTGATAGACATTTCAGATGTAGTTTCCGATAGGCATTTCAAAAATAGGTGCCGATAGGCATTTTAAAAATAGGTGCCGATAGGCATTTCAGATATAGAAGCCGATAGGCATTTCAAATATACGTGCCGATAGGCATTACAGATATGGTTGCCGATAGGCATTTCAAATATAGGTGCTGATAGGCATTTTAGATGTAGTTTCCGATAGGCTATTCAAAAAATGGTGCCGATAGGCATTTCAGATATAGGTGCCGATTGGCATTTTAAAAATAGGTGCCGATAGGCATTTCAGATATAGAAGCCGATAGGCATTTCAAATATAGGTGCCGATAGGCATTCCAGATATAATTGCCGATAGGCATTTCAAATATAGGTGCTGATAGGCATTTCAGATGTAGTTTCCGATAGGCATTTCAAAAATTGGTGCCGATAGGCATTTCAGATATAGGTGCTGATTGGCATTTTAAAAATAGGTGCCAATAGGCATTTCAGATATAGAAGCCGATAGGCATTTCAAATATAGGTGCCGATAGGCATTCCAGATATGGTTGCCGATAGGTATTTCAAATATAGGTGTCGATAGGCATTTCAGATGTGATTGCCGATGGGGATTTCAAATATAGGTGCTGATAGGCATTTCAGATGTAGTTTCCGATAGGCATTTCAAATATAGGTGCCGATAGGCATTTCAGATATAGGTGCCGATAGGCATTTCAGATATAGTTGCCGATTGGCATTTTAAAAATAAGTGCCGATAGGCATTTCAGATATATAAGCCGATAGGCATTTCAAATGTAGGTGCCGATGAGCATTCCTGATATGGTTGCCGATAGGCATTTCAAATATAGGTGCTGATAGGCATTTCAGATGTAGTTTCCGATAGGCATTTCAAAAATAGGTGCCGATAGGCATTTCAGATATAGGTGCCGATAAGCATTTCAGATATAGTTGCCGATTGGCATTTTAAAAATAGGTGCCGATAGGCATTTCAGATATATAAGCCGATAGGCATTTCAAATATAGTTGCCGATGAGCATTCCAGATATGGTTGCCGATAGGCATTTCAAATATAGTTGCTGATAGGCATTTCAGATGTAGTCTCCGATAGGCATTTCAAAAATTGGTGTCGATAGGCATTTCAGATATAGAAGCCGATAGGCATTTCAAATATAGGTGCCGATAGGCATTCCAGATATGGTTGCCGATAGGCATTTCAAATATAGGTGGTGATAGGCATTCCGGATGTTGTTTACGATAGGCATTTCAAAAAATGGTGCCGATAGGCATTTCAGATATAGGTGCCGATAGGCATTTCAGATATAGTTACCGATTGGCATTTTAAAAATAGGTACCGATAGGCATTTCAGATATAGAAGCCGATAGGTATTTCAAATATAGGTGTCGATAGGCATTTCAGATATGGTTGCCGATAGGCATTTCAAATATAGGTGCTGATAGGCATTTCAGATGTTGTTTCCGATAGGCATTTCAAAAATAGGTGCCGATAGGCATTTCAGATATAGGTGCCGATAGGCATTTCAGATATAGTTGCCGATTGGCATTTTAAAAATAGGTGCCGATAGGCATTTCAGAAACAGAAGCCGATAGGCATTTCAAATATAGGTGCCGATAGGCATTCCAGATATGGTTGCCGATAGGCATTTCAAATATAGGTGCCGATAGGCATTTCAGATGTAGTTTTCGATAGGCATTTCAAAAATAGGTGCCGATAGGCATTTCAGATATAGGTGCCGATAGTCATTTAAGATATAGTTGCCAATTGGCATTTAAAAAATAGGTGCCGATAGGCATTTCAGATATAGGTGCCGATAGGCATTTCAGATATAGTTGCCGATTGGTATTTTAAAAATAGGTACCGATAGGCATTTCAGATATAGAAGCCGATAGGCATTTCAAATATAGGTGCCGATAGGCATTCCAGATATGGTTGCCGATGGGCATTTCAAATATAAGTGCTGATAATCATTTCAGATGTAGTTTCCGATAGGCATTTCAAAAATAGGTACCGATAGGCATTTCAGATATAGGTGCCGATAAGCATTTCAGATATAGTTGCCAATTGGCATTTTAAAAATAGGTGTCGATAGGCATTTCAGATATAGAACCCGATAGGCATTTCAAATATAGGTGCCGATAGGCATTCCAGATATGGTTGCCGATAGGCATTACGAAAATATAGGTGCTGATAGGCATTTCAGATGGAGTTTCCGATAGGCATTTCAAAAGTTGGTGCCGGTAGGCATTTCAGATATAGGTGCCGATAGGCATTTCAGATATAGTTGCCGATTGGCATTTTAAAAATAGGGGCCGATAGGCATTTTAGATATAGAAGCCGATAATATTTTAAATACAGGTGTGGATAGGCATTTCAGATATGGTTGCCGATAGGCATTTCAAATATAGGTGCTGATAGTCATTTCAGATGTTGTTTCCGATAGGCATTTCAAAAATAGGTTCCGATAGGCATTTCAATTATAGGTGCCGATAGGCATTTCAGATATAC
>JAVRKA010001210.1:0-20932 GCA_034508555.1 Venustoraphidia nigricollis | reverse complement strand
CCTATTCGAAAACTACATCTGAAATGCCTATCAGCACCTAAATTTGAAATGCCTATCGGCAACCATATCTGAAATGCCTATCGACACCTATTTTTAAAATGCCAATCGGCAACTATATCTGAAATGCCAATCGGCACCTATATCTGAAATGCCTATCGACACCTATTTTTAAAATGCCAATTGCCAACTATATCTGAAATGCCAATCGGCACCTATATCTGAAATGCCTATCGGCTCCTGTTTTTGAAATGCCTATCGAAAACTACATCTGAAATGCCTATCAGCACCTATATTTGAAATGCCTATCGGCAACCATATCTGAAATGCCTATCGACACCTATATTTGAAATCCCTATCGGCTTCTATATCTGAAATGCCTATCGGCACCTATTTTTAAAATGCCAATCGGCAACTATATCTGAAATGCCAATCGGCACCTATATCTGAAATGCCTATCGGCACCTATATCTGAAATGCCTATCGGTACCTATTTTTGAAATGCCTATCGGAAACTACATCTAAAATGATTATCAGCACTAATATTTGAAATGCCTATCGGCAACCATATCTGGAACGCCTATCGGCACCTATATTTGAAATGCCTATCGGCTTCTATATCTGAAATGCCTATCGGCACCTATTTTTAAAATACCAATCGGAAACTATATCTGAAATGCCTATCGGCACCTATATCTGAAATGCCTATCGGCACCTATTTTTGAAATGCCTATCGGAAACTCCATCTGAAATGCCTATCAGCACCTATATTTGAAATGCCTATCGGCAACCATACTTGGAATGCCTATCGGCACCTATATTTGAAATGCCTAACGGCTTCTATATCTGAAATGCCTATCGGCACCTATTTTTAAAATGCCAATCGGCAACTATATCTATAATGCCTATCGGCACCTATATCTGAAATGCCTATCGGCACCTATTTTTAAAATGCCAATCGGTTACTATATCTGAAATGCCTATCGGCACCTATATCTGAAATGCCCATCGACACCATTTTTTGAAATGTCTATCGGAAACAACATCCGGAATGCCTATCAGCACCTATATTTGAAATGCCTATCGGCAACCATATCTGGAATGCCTATCGGCGCCTATATTTAAAATGCCTATCGGCTTCTATATCTGAAATGCCTATCGGCACCTATTTTTAAAAAATGCCAATCGGCATTTATATCTGAAGTGCCTATTGGCACCTATATCTGAAATGCCTATCGGCACCTATTTTTGAAATGCCTATCGAAAACTACATCTGAAATGCCTATCAGCACCTATATATGAAATGCCTATCGGCAACCACATCAGAAATGCCTATCGGCACCTATATCTGAAATGCCTTTCGGCATTTATAACTGAAATGCCGATCGACACCTATATTTGAAATGCCTATCGGCACTTTTATTTTAAATGCCTATCGGCAACTATATCTGATAAGCCTATCGGCACCTATATCTAAATTGCCTATCGGCACCTATTTTTGAAATGCCAATCTTTAAGTATATCTGAAATGCCTATCGGCACCTATATCTAAAATGCCTATCGGAACCTATTTTTGAAATGCCTATCGGAAACTACATCTGAAATGACTATCAGCACCTATATTTGAAATGCCTATCGGCAACCATATCTGGAATGCCTATCGGCGCCTATATTTGAAATGCCTATCGGCTTCTATATCTGAAGTGCCTATCGGCACCTATATCTGAAATGCCTATCGGCACCTATTTTTGAAATGCCTATCGAAAACTACATCTGAAATTCCTATCAGCACCTATATTTGAAATGCCTATCGGCAACCACATCAGAAATGCCTATCGGCACCTATATCTGAAATGCCTTTCGGCATTTATAACTGAAATGCCGATCGACACCTATATTTGAAATGCCTATCGGCACTTTTATTTTAAATGCCTATCGGCAACTATATCTGATAAGCCTATCGGCACCTATATCTAAATTGCCTATCGGCACCTATTTTTGAAATGCCAATCTTTAAGTATATCTGAAATGCCTATCGGCACCTATATCTAAAATGCCTATCGGAACCTATTTTTGAAATGCCTATCGGAAACTACATCTGAAATGACTATCAGCACCTATATTTGAAATGCCTATCGGCAACCATATCTGAAATGCCTATCCACACCTATATTTGAAATACCTATCGGCTTCTATATCTAAAATGCCTATCGGCACCTATTTTTAAAATGCCAATCGGTAAGTATATCTGAAATGCCTATCGGCACCTATATCTAAAATGCCCATCGGAACCTATTTTTGAAATGCCTATCGGAAACTACATCTGAAATGACTATCAGCATCTATATTTGAAATGCCTATCGGCAACCATATCTGAAATGCCTATCCACACCTATATTTGAAATACCTATCGGCTTCTATATCTAAAATGCCTATCGGCACCTATTTTTAAAATGCCAATCGGTGAGTATATCTGAAATGCCAATCGGCACCTATATCTAAAATGCCTATCGGAACCTATTTTTGAAATGCCTATCGAAAACTACATCTGAAATGCCTATCAGCACCTATATTTGAAATGCCTATCGGCAACCATATCTGAAATGCCTATCGACACCTATATTTGAAATCCCTATCGGCTTCTATATCTGAAATGCCTATCGGCACCTATTTTTAAAATGCCAATCGGCAACTATATCTGAAATGCCAATCGGCACCTATATCTGAAATGCCTATCGACACCTATTTTTAAAATGCCAATTGCCAACTATATCTGAAATGCTAATCGGCACCTATATCTGAAATGCCTATCGGCACCTATTTTTGAAATGCCTATCGAAAACTACATCTGAAATGCCTATCAGCACCTATATTTGAAATGCCTATCGGCAACCATATCTGAAATGCCTATCGACACCTATATTTGTAATCCCTATCGGCTTCTATATCTGAAATGCCTATCGGCACCTATTTTTAAAATGCCAATCGGCAACTATATCTGAAATGCCAATCGGCACCTATATCTGAAATGCCTATCGGCACCTATATCTGAAATGCCTATCGGCACCAATTTTTAAAATGCCAATCGGCAACTATATCTGAAGTGCCTATCGGCACCTATATCTCAAATGCCTATCGGCACCTATTTTTGAAATGCCTATCGAAAACTACATCTGAAATGCCTATCAGCATTTAAATTTGAAGTGCCTATCGGCAACCACATCAGAAATGCCTATCGGCACCTATATCTGAAATGCCCTACGGCATTTATATCTGAAATGCCGATCGACACCTATATTTGAAATGTCTATCGGCACCTATATTTTAAATGCCTATCGGCACCTGTTTTTGAAATGCCTATCGGAAACTACATCTAAAATGCCTATCGGCACCTATTTTTAAAATGCCTATCGGCACATATATCTGAAATGCCTATCGAAACCTATTTTTGAAATGCCTATCGGAAACAACATCTGAAATGACTATCAGCACCTATATTTAAAATGCCTATCGGCAACCATATCTGAAAAGCCTATCCACACCTGTATTTGAAATACCTATCGGCTTCTATATCTAAAATGCCTATCGGCACCTATTTTTAAAATGCCAATCGGCAACTATATCTGAAATGCCTATCGGCACCTATATCTGAAATGCCTATCGGCACCAACTTTTGAAATGCCTATCGGAAACTCCATCTGAAATGCCTATCAGCACCTATATTTGAAATGCCTATCGGCAACCATATCTGGAATGCCTATCGGCACCTATATTTGAAATGCCTATAGGGTTCTATATCTGAAATGCCTATCGACACCTATTTTTAAAATGCCAATTGGCAACTATATCTGAAATGCCTATCGGCACCTATATCTGAAATGCCTATCGGTACCTATTTTTGAAATGCCTATCGGAAACTACATCTGAAATGATTATCAGCACTTATATTTAAAATGCCTATCGGCAACCATATCTGGAATGCCTATCGGCACCTATATTTGAAATGCCTATCGGCTTCTATATCTGAAATGCCTATCGGCACCTATTTTTAAAATACTAATCAGCAACTATATCTGAAATGCCTATTGGCACCTATATCTGAAATGCCTATCGGCATATATTTTTGAAATGCCTTTCGGAAACTACATCTGAAATGCCTATCTGCTCCTATATTTGAAATGCCTATCGGCAACCATATCTGAAATGCCTATCGACACCTATATTTGAAATACCTATCGGCTTCTATATCTGAAATGCCTATCGGCACCTGTTTTTAAAATGCCAATCGGCAACTATATCTGAAATGCCTACCGGCACCTATATCCGTAATGCCTATCGGCATCAATTTTTAAAATGCCTATCGGAAACTACATCTGAAATGCCTATCAGCACCTATATTTGAAATGCCTATCGGCAACCATATCTGGAATGCCTATCGGCACCTATATTTGAAATGCCTATCGGCTTCTATATCTAAAATGCCTATCGGAAACTACATCTGAAATGCCTATCAGCACCTATATTTAAAATGCCTATCGGCAACCATATCTGAAATGCCTATCGACACCTATATTTGAAATACCTATCGGCTTCTATATCTGAAATGCCTATCGGTACCTATTTTTAAAATGCCAATCGGTAACTATATCTGAAATGCCTATCGGCACCTATATCTGAAATGCCTATCGGCACCATTTTTTGAAATGCCTATCGGAAACTACATCCGGAATGCCTATCAGCACCTATATTTGAAATGCCTATCGGCAACCATATCTGGAATGCCTATCGGCACCTATATTTGAAATGCCTATCGGCTTCTATATCTGAAATGCCTATCGACACCAATTTTTGAAATGCCTATCGGAAACTCCATCTGAAATGCCTATCAGCACCTATATTTGAAATGCCTATCGGCAACCATATCTGGAATGCTCATCGGCACCTATATTTGAAATGCCTATCGGCTTATATATCTGAAATGCCTATCGGCACCTATTTTTAAAATGCCAATCGGCAACTATATCTGAAATGCCTATCGGCACCTATATCTGAAATGCCTATCGGCACCTATTTTTGAAATGCCTATCGGAAACTAAATCTGAAATGCCTATCAGCACCTATATTTGAAATGCTTATCGGCAACCATATCTGAAATGCCTATCGACACCTATATTTAAAATCCCTATCGGCTTCTATATCTGAAATGCCTATCGGCACCTATTTTTAAAATGCCAATCGGCACCTATATCTGAGATGCCTATCGGCACCAATTTTTGAAATGCCTATCGGAAACTACATCTGAAATGCCTATCAGCACCTATATTTGAAATGCCTATCGGCAACCATATCTGGAATGCTCATCGGCACCTATATTTGAAATGCCTATCGGCAATCATATCTGAAATACCTATCGACACCTATATTCGAAATATCTATCGGCTTCTATATCTGAAATGCCTATCGGCAACTATATTTGAAATGCCTATCGGCACCAATTTTTGAAATGCCCATCGGAAACTACATCTGAAATGCCTATCAGCACCTATATTTGAAATGCTTATCGGCAAACATATCTGGAATGCCTATCGGCACCTATATTTGAAATGCCTATCGGCTTCTATATCTGAAATGCCTATCGGCACCTATTTTTAAAATGCCAAACGGCAACTATATCCGAAATGCCTATCGGCACCTATATCTGAAATGCCTATCGGCACCTATTTTTGAAATGCCTATCGGAAACTACATCTGAAATGCCTATCCGCACCTATATTTGAAATGCCTATCGGCGACCATATCTGGAATGCCTATCGGCGCCTATATTTGAAATGCCTATCGGCTTCTATATCTGAAATGCCTAACGGCACCTATTTTTAAAATACCAATCGGCAACTATATCTGAAATGCCTATCGGCACCTATATCTGAAATGCCTATCGGCATATATTTTTGAAATGCCTTTCGGAAACTACATCTGAAATGCCTATCTGCTCCTATATTTGAAATGCCTATCGGCAACCATATCTGAAATGCCTATCGACACCTATATTTGAAATACCTATCGGCTTCTATATCTAAAATGCCTATCGGCACCTGTTTTTAAAATACCAATCGGCAACTATATCTGAAATGCCTATCGGCACCTATATCCGGAATGCCTATTGGCATCAATTTTTAAAATGCCTATCGGAAACTACATCTAAAATGCCTATCAGCACCTTTATTTGAAATGCCTATCGGCAACTAGATCTGCAATGCCTATCGGCACCTATATTTGAAATGCCTATCGGCTTCTATATCTGAAATGCCTATCGGCACCTATTTTTTAAATGCCAATTGGCAACTATATCTGAAATGACTATCGGCACCTATATCTGAAATGCCTATCGGCACCTATTTTTGAAATGCCTATCAAAAACTACATCTGAAATGCCTATCAGCACTTATATTTGAAATGCCTATCGGCATCTATATCTGAAATGCCTATCGGCACCTATTTTTAAAATGCCAATCGGCAACTATATCTGAAATGCCTATCGGCACCGATATCTGAAATGCCTATCGGCACCTATTTTTGAAATGCCTATCGGAAACTACATCTGAAATGCCTATCAGCACCTATATTTGAAATGCCTATCGGCAACCATATCTGGAATGCCTATCGGCACCTATATTTGAAATGCCTATCGGCGTCTATATCTGAAATGCCTATCGACACCAATTTTTGAAATGCCTATCGGAAACTAAATCTGAAATGCCTATCAGCACCTATATTTGAAATGCCTATCGGCAACCATATCTGGAATGCTCATTGGCACCTATATTTGAAATGCCTATCGGCTTATATATCTGAAATGCCTATCGGCACCTATTTTTAAAATGCCAATCGGCAACTATATCTGAAATGCCTATCGGCACCTATATCTGAAATGCCTATCGGCACCTATTTTTGAAATGCCTATCGGAAACTACATCTGAAATGCCTATCAGCACCTATATTTGAAATGCTTATCGGCAACCATATCTGAAATGCCTATAGACACCTATATTTAAAATCCCTATCGGCTTCTATATCTGAAATGCCTATCGGCACCTATTTTTAAAATGCCAATCGGCAACTTTATCTGAAATGCCTATCGGCACCTATATCTGAAATGCCTATCGGCACCAATTTTTGAAATGCCTATCGGAAACTACATCTGAAATGCCTATCAGCACCTATATTTGAAATGCCTATCGGCAACCATATCTGGAATGCTCATCGGCACCTATATTTGAAATGCCTATCGGCATCTATATCTGAAATGCCTATCGGCACCTATTTTTAAAATGCCAATCGGCAACTATATCTGAAATGCCTATCGGCACCGATATCTGAAATGCCTATCGGCACCTATTTTTGAAATGCCTATCGGAAACTACATCTGAAATGCCTATCAGCACCTATATTTGAAATGCCTATCGGCAACCATATCTGAAATGCCTATAGACACCTATATTTGAAATACCTATCGGCTTCTATATCTGAAATGCCTATCGGTACCTATTTTTAAAATGCCAATCGGTAACTATATCTGAAATGCCTATCGGCACCTATATCTGAAATGCCTATCGGCACCATTTTTTGAAATGCCTATCGGAAACTACATCCGGAATGCCTATCAGCACCTATATTTGAAATGCCTATCGGCAACCATATCTGGAATGCCTATCGGCACCTATATTTGAAATGCCTATCGGCGTCTATATCTGAAATGCCTATCGACACCAATTTTTGAAATGCCTATCGGAAACTACATCTGAAATGCCTATCAGCACCTATATTTGAAATGCCTATCGGCAACCATATCTGGAATGCTCATCGGCACCTATATTTGAAATGCCTATCGGCTTATATATCTGAAATGCCTATCGGCACCTATTTTTAAAATGCCAATCGGCAACTATATCTGAAATGCCTATCGGCACCTATATCTGAAATGCCTATCGGCAGCTATTTTTGAAATGCCTATCGGAAACTACATCTGAAATGCCTATCAGCACCTATATTTGAAATGCCTATCGGCAATCATATCTGAAATGCCTATCGACACCTATATTTGAAATACCTATCGGCTTCTATATGTGAAATGCCTATCGGCACCTATTTTTAAAATGCCAATCGGCAACTATATCTGAAATGCCTATCGGCACCTATATCTGAAATGCCTATCGGCACCAATTTTTGAAATGCCTATCGGAAACTACATCTGAAATGCCTATCAGCACCTATATTTGAAATGCTTATCGGCAACCATATCTGGAATGCCTATCGGCACCTATATTTGAAATGCCTATCGGCTTCTATATCTGAAATGCCTATCGGCACCTATTTTTAAAATGCCAATCGGCAACTATATCTGAAATGCCTATCGGCACCTATATCTGAAATGCCTATCGGCACCTATTTTTGAAATGCCTATCGGAAACTACATCTGAAACGCCTATCAACACCTATATTTGAAATGCCTATCGGCGACCATATCTGGAATGCCTATCGGCGCCTATATTTGAAATGCCTATCGGCTTCTATATCTGAAATGCCTATCGGCGCCTATTTTTAAAATGCCAATCGGCAACTATATCTGAAGTGCCTATCGTCACCTATATCTGAAATGCCTATCGGCACCTATTTTTGAAATGCCTATCGAAAACTACATCTGAAATGCCTATCGGCAACCACATCAGAAATGCCTATCGGCACCTATATCTGAAATGCCTTTCGGCATTTATATCTGAAATGCCGGTCGACACCTATATTTGAAATGCCTATCGGCACATATATTTTAAATGCCTATCGGCAACTATATCTGATATGCCTATCGGCACCTATATCTGAAATGCCTATCGGCACCTATTTTTGAAATGCCTATCGGAAACTACATCTAAAATGCCTATCGGCACCTATTTTTAAAATGCCAATCGGTAAGTATATCTGAAATGCCTATCGGCACCTATATCTGAAATGCCTATAGAAACCTATTTTTAAAATGCCTATCGGAAACTACATCTGAAATAACTATCAGCACCTATATTTGAAATGCCTATCGGCAACCATATCTGAAATGCCTATCCACACCTATATTTGAAATACCTATCGGCTTCTATATCTGAAATGCCTATCGGCACCTATTTTTAAAATGCCAATCGGCAACTATATCTGAAATGCCTATCGGCACCTATATCTGACATGCCTATCGGTACCTATTTTTGAAATGCCTATTGGAAACTACATCTGAAATGATTATCAGCGCTTATATTCGATATGCCTTTTGGCAACCATATCTGAAATGCCTATCGGCAACTATATTTGAAATACCTATCGGCTTCTATATCTGAAATGCCTATCGGCACCAATTTTTAAAATACCAATCGGCAACTATATCTGAAATGCCTATCGGCACCTATATCTGAAATGCCTATCGGCACCTATATCTGAAATGCCTATCGGCATATATTTTTGAAATGCCTTTCGGAAACTACATCTGAAATGCCTATCTGCTCCTATATTTGAAATGTCTATCGGCAACCATATCTGAAATGCCTATCGACACCTATATTTGAAATACCTATCGGCTTCTATATCTGAAATGCCTATCAACACATGTTTTTAAAATGCCAATCGGCAACTATATCTGAAATGCCTATCGGCACCTATATCCGAAATGCCTATCGGCATCAATTTTTGAAATGCCTATCGGAAACTACATCTAAAATGCCTATCAGCACCTATATTTGAAATGCCTATCTGCAACCATATCTGGAATGCCTATCGGCACCTATATTTGAAATGCCTATCGGCTTCTATATCTGAAATGCCTATCGGCACCTATTTTTAAAATGCCAATCGCCAACTATATCTGAAATGCCTATCGGCACCTAAATCTGAAATGCCTATCGGCACCTATTTTTGAAATGCCTATCGGAAACTACATCTGAAATGCCTATCAGCACCTATATTTGAAATGCCTATCGGCAACCATATCTGAAATACCTACGACACCTATATTTGAAATACATATCGGCTTCTATATCTGAAATGCCTATCGGTACCTATTTTAAAATGCCAATCGGTAACTATATCTGAAATGCCTATCGGCACCTATATCTAAAATGCCTATCGGCACCATTTTTTGAAATGCATATCGGAAACTACATCCGGAATGCCTATCAGCACCTATATTTGAAATGCCTATCGGCAACCATATCTGGAATGCCTATCGGCACCTATATTTGAAATGCCTGTCGGCTTCTATATCTGAAATGCCTATCGTCCCAATTTTTGAAATGCCTATCGGAAACTACATCTGAAATGCCTATCAGCACCTATATTTCAAATGCCTATCGGCAACCATATCTGGAAGGCTCATCGGCACCTATATTTGAAATGCCTATCGGCTTATATATCTGAAATGCCTATCGGCACCTATTTTTAAAATACCAATCGGCAACTATATCTGAAATGCCTATCGGCACCTATATCTGAAATGCCTATCGGCACCTATTTTTGAAATGCCTATCGGAAACTACATCTGAAATGCCTATCAGCACCTATATTTGAAATGCTTATCGGCAACCATATCTGAAACGCCTATCGACACCTATATTTAAAATCCCTATCGGCTTCTATATCTGAAATGCCTATCGGCACCTATTTTTAAAATACCAATCGGCAAATTTATCTGAAATGCCTATCGGCACCTATATCTGAAATGCCTATCGGCACCAATTTTTGAAATGCCTATCGGAAACTACATCTGAAATGCCTATCAGCACCTATATTTGAAATGCCTATCGGCAACCATATCTGGAATGCTCATCGGCACCTATATTTGAAATGCCTATCGGCTTATATATCTGAAATGCCTATCGGCACCTATTTTTAAAATGCCAATCGGCAACTATATCTGAAATGCCTATCGGCACCTATATCTGAAATGCCTATCGGCACCTATTTTTGAAATGCCTATCGGAGACTACATCTGAAATGCCTATCAGCACCTATATTTGAAATGCCTATCGGCAATCATATCTGAAATGCCTATCGACACCTATATTTGAAATACCTATCGGCTTCTATATCTGAAATGCCTATCGGCACCTATTTTTAAAATGCCAATCGGCAACTATATCTGAAATGCCTATCGGCACCTATATCTGAAATGCCTATCGGCACCAATTTTTGAAATGCCTATCGGAAACTACATCTGAAATGCCTATCAGCACCTATATTTGAAATGCTTATCGGCAACCATATCTGGAATGCCTATCGGCACCTATATCTGAAATGCCTATCGGCACCAATTTTTGAAATGTCTATCGGAAACTACATCTGAAATGCCTATCAGCACCTTTATTTGAAATGCTTATCGGCAACCATATCTGAAATAGCTATCGACACCTATATTTGAAATCCCTATCGGCTTCTATATCTGAAATGCCTATCGGCACCTATTTTTAAAATGCCAATCGGCAACTATATCTGGAATGCCAATCGGCACCTATATCTGGAATGCCTATCGGCACCTATATTTGAAATGCCTATCGGCTTCTATATCTAAAATGCCCATCGGCACCTATTTTTAAAATGCCAATCGGCCACTATATCTGAAATGCCTATCGGCACCTATTTTTGAAATGCCTATCGGAAACTACATCTGAAATGCCTATCAGCACCTATATTTGAAATGCCTATCGGCAACCATATCTGAAATGCCTATCGACACCTATATTTGAAATACCTATCGGCTTCTATATCTGAAATGCCTATCGGAACCTATTTTTAAAATGCCAATCGGTAACTATATCTGAAATGCCTATCGGCACCTATATCTGAAATGCCTATCGGCACCATTTTTTGAAATGCCTATCGGAAACTACATCCGGAATGCCTATCAGCACCTATATTTGAAATGCCTATCGGCAACCATATCTGGAATGCCTATCGGCACCTATATTTGAAATGCCTATCGGCTTCTATATCTGAAATGCCTATCGACACCAATTTTTAAAATGCCTATCGGAAACTACATCTGAAATGCCTATCAGCACCTATATTTGAAAGGCCTATCGGCAACCATATCTGGAATGCTCATCGGCACCTATATTTGAAATGCCTATCGGCTTATATATCTGAAATGCCTATCGGCACCTATTTTTAAAATGCCAATCGGCAACTATATCTGAAATGCCTAACGGCACCTATATCTGAAATGCCTATCGGCACCTATTTTTGAAATGCCTATCGGAAACTACATCTGAAATGCCTATCAGCACCTATATTTGCAATGCTTATCGGCAACCATATCTGAAATGCCTATCGACACCTATATTTAAAATCCCTATCGGCTTCTATATCTGAAATGCCTATCAGCACCTATTTTTAAAATGCCAATCGGCAACTATATCTGAAATGCCTATCGGCACCTATATCTGAATGCCTATCGGCACCAATTTTTGAAATGCCTATCGGAAACTACATCTGAAATGCCTATCAGCACCTATATTTGAAATGCCATCGGCAAACATATCTGAAATGCCTATCGACACCTATATTTGAAATACCTATCGGCTTCTATATCTGAAATGCCTATTGGCACCTATTTTTAAAATGCCAATCGGCAACTATATCTGAAATGCCTATCGGCACCTATATCTGAAATGCCTATCGGCACCTATTTTTGAAATGCCTATCGGAAACTACATCTGAAATGCCTATTAGCACCTATATTTGAAATGCCTATCGGCAACCATATCTGGAATGCCTATCGGCGCCTATATTTGAAATGCCTATCGGCTTCTATATCTAAAATGCCTATCGGCACCTATTTTTAAAATGCCAATCGGCAACTATATCTGAAGTGCCTATCGGCACCTATATCTCAAATGCCTATCGGCACCTATTTTTGAAATGCCTATCGAAAACTACATCTGAAATGCCTATCAGCATTTATATTTGAAATGCCTATCAGCAACCACATCAGAAATGCCTATCGGCACATATATCTGAAATGCCCTACGGCATTTATATCTGAAATGCCGATCGACACCTATATTTGAAATGCCTATCGGCAACTATATTTTAAATACCTATCGGCAACTATATCTGAAATGCCTATAGGCACCTATATCTGAAATGCCTATCGGCACCTATTTTTGAAATGCCTATCGGCAACCATATCTAGAATGCCTATAGGCACCTATATTTGAAATGCCTATCGTGTTCTATATCTGAAATGCCTATCGACACCTATTTTTAAAATGCCAATTGGCAACTATATCTGAAATGCCTATCGGTACCTATTTTTGAAATGCCTATCGGAAACTACATCTGAAATGATTATCAGCTCTTATATTTGAAATGCCTATCGGCAACCATATCTGGAATGCCTATCGGCACCTATATTTGAAATGCCTATTCGCTTCTATATCTGAAATGCCTATCGGCACCTATTTTTAAAATACCAATCGGCAACTATATCTGAAATGCCTATCGGCACCTATATCTGAAATGCCTATCGGCATATATTTTTGAAATGCCTTTCGGAAACTACATCTGAAATGCCTATCTGCTCCTATATTTGAAATGCCAATCGGCAACCATATCTGAAATGCCTATCGACACCTATATTTGAAATACTTATCGGCTTCTATATCTGAAATGCCTATCGGCACCTGTTTTTAAAATGCCAATCGGCAACTATATCTGAAATTCCTATCGGCACCTATATCCGAAATGCCTATCGGCATCAATTTTTGAAATGCCTATCGGAAACTACATCTAAAATGCCTATCAGCACCTATATTTGAAATGCCTATCGGCAACTATATCTGCAATGCCTATCGGCACCTATATTTGAAATGCCTATCGGCTTCTATATCTGAAATGCCTATCGGCACCTATTTTTTAAAAGCCAATTGGCAACTATATCTGAAATGACTATCTGCACCTATATCTGAAATGCCTATCGGCACCTATTTTTGAAATGCCTATCGAAAACCACATTTGAAATGCCTATCAGCACCTATATTTGAAATGCCTATCGGAAACTACATCTGAAATGCCTATCAGCACCTATATTTGAAATGCCTATCGGCAACCATATCTAGAATGCCTATCGGCACCTATATTTGAAATGCCTATCGGCTTCTATATCTAAAATGCCTATCGGCACCTATTTTTAAAATGCCAATCGGTAACTATATCTGAAATGCCTATCGGCACCTATATCTGAAATGCCTATCGGAATTATTTTTTGAAATGCCTATCGGAAACTACATCCGGAATGCCTATCAGCACCTATCTTTGAAATGCCTATAGGCAACCATATCTGGAATGCCTATCGGCACCTATATTTGAAATGACTATCGGAAACTACATCTGAAATGCCGATCAGCACCTATATTTGAAATGCCTATCGGCAATCATATCTGAAATGCCTATCGGCACCTATTTTTGAAATGCCTATCGAAAACTACATTTGAAATGCCTATCAGCACCTATATTTGAAATGCCTATCGGAAACTACATCTGAAATGCCTATCAGCACCTATATTTGAAATGCCTATCGGCAACCATATCTAGAATGCCTATCGGCACCTATATTTGAAATGCCTATCGGCTTCTATATCTAAAATGCCTATCGGCACCTATTTTTAAAATGCCAATCGGCAACTATATCTGAAATGCCTATCGGCACCTATATCTGAGATGCCTATCGGCACCAGTTTTTGAAATGCCTATCGGAAACTACATGTGAAATGCCTATCAGCACCTATATTTGAAATGCCTATCAGCAACCATATCTGGAATGCCTATCGGCACCTATATTTGAAATGCCTATCGGCTTCTATATCTGAAATGCCTATCGGCACCTATTTTTAAAATGCCAATCGGCAACTATATCTGAAATGCCTATCGGCACCTATATCTGAAATGCCTATCGGCACCTATTTTTAAAATGCCTATCGGAAACTACATCTGAAATGCCTATTAGCACCTATATTTGAAATGCCTATTGGCAACCATATCTGAAATGCCTATCGGCACCTATTTTTAAAATGCCAATCGGCAACTACATCTGAAATGCCTATCGGCTTATATATCTGAAATGCCTATCGGCACCTATTTTTAAATGCCAATCGGCAACTACATCTGAAATGCCTATCAGCACCTATATTTGAAATGCCTATCGGCAACCATATCTGAAATGCCTATCGACACCTATATTTGAAATACCTATCGGCTTCTATATCTGAAATGCCTATCGGCACCTATTTTTAAAATGCCAATCGGTTACTATATCTGAAATGCCTATCGGCACCTATATCTGAAATGCCTATCGGCACCATTTTTTGAAATGTCTATCGGAAACTACATCCAGAATGCCTATCAGCACCTATATTTGAAATGCCTATCGGCAACCATATCTGGAATGCCTATCGGCGCCTATATTTGAAATGCCTATCGGCTTCTATATCTGAAATGCCTATCGGCACCTATTTTTAAAATGCCAATCGGCATTTATATCTGAAGTGCCTATCGGCACCTATATCTGAAATGCCTATCGGCACCTATTTTTGAAATGCCTATCGAAAACTACATCTGAAATGCCTATCAGCACCTATATTTGAAATGCCTATCGGCAACCACATCAGAAATGCCTATCGGCACTTATATCTAAAATGCCTTTCGGCATTTATAACTGAAATGCCGATCGACACCTATATTTGAAATGCCTATCGGCACTTTTATTTTAAATGCCTATCGGCAACTATATCTGATAAGCCTATCGGCACCTATATCTAAATTGCCTATCGGCACCTATTTTTGAAATGCCAATCTTTAAGTATATCTGAAATGCCTATCGGCACCTATATCTAAAATGCCTATCGGAACCTATTTTTGAAATGCCTATCGGAAACTACATCTGAAATGACTATCAGCACCTATATTTGAAATGCCTATCGGCAACCATATCTAAAATGCCTATCCACACCTATATTTGAAATACCTATCGGCTTCTATATCTAAAATGCCTATCGGCACCTATTTTTAAAATGCCAATCGGTAAGTATATCTGAAATGCCTATCGGCACCTATATCTAAAATGCCCATCGGAACCTATTTTTGAAATGCCTATCGGAAACTACATCTGAAATGACCATCAGCACCTATATTTGAAATGCCTATCGGCAACCATATCTGAAATGCCTATCCACACTTATATTTGAAATACCTATCGGCTTCTATATCTAAAATGCCTATCGGCACCTATTTTTAAAATGCCAATCGGTAAGTATATCTGAAATGCCAATCGGCACCTATATCTAAAATGCCTATCGGAACCTATTTTTGAAATTCCTATCGAAAACTACATCTGAAATGCCTATCAGCACCTATATTTGAAATGCCTATCGGCAACCATATCTGAAATGCCTATCGACACCTATATTTGAAATCCCTATCGGCTTCTATATCTGAAATGCCTATCGGCACCTATTTTTAAAATGCCAATCGGCAACTATATCTGAAATGCCAATCGGCACCTATATCTGAAATGCCTATCGACACCTATTTTTAAAATGCCAATTGCCAACTATATCTGAAATGCCAATCGGCACCTATATCTGAAATGCCTATCGGCACCTGTTTTTGAAATGCCTATCGAAAACTACATCTGAAATGCCTATCAGCACCTATATTTGAAATGCCTATCGGCAACCATATCTGAAATGCCTATCGACACCTATATTTGAAATCCCTATCGGCTTCTATATCTGAAATGCCTATCGGCACCTATTTTTAAAATGCCAATCGGCAACTATATCTGAAATGCCAATCGGCACCTATATCTGAAATGCCTATCGGCACCTATATCTGAAATGCCTATCGGTACCTATTTTTGAAATGCCTATCGGAAACTACATCTAAAATGATTATCAGCACTAATATTTGAAATGCCTATCGGCAACAATATCTGGAACGCCTATCGGCACCTATATTTGAAATGCCTATCGGCTTCTATATCTGAAATGCCTATCGGCACCTATTTTTAAAATACCAATCGGAAACTATATCTGAAATGCCTATCGGCACCTATATCTGAAATGCCTATCGGCACCTATTTTTGAAATGCCTATCGGAAACTCCATCTGAAATGCCTATCAGCACCTATATTTGAAATGCCTATCGGCAACCATATCTGGAATGCCTATCGGCACCTATATTTGAAATGCCTAACGGCTTCTATATCTGAAATGCCTATCGGCACCTATTTTTAAAATGCCAATCGGCAACTATATCTATAATGCCTATCGGCACCTATATCTGAAATGCCTATCGGCACCTATTTTTAAAATGCCAATCGGTTACTATATCTGAAATGCCTATCGGCACCTATATCTGAAATGCCTATCGGCACCATTTTTTGAAATGTCTATCGGAAACAACATCCGGAATGCCTATCAGCACCTATATTTGAAATGCCTATCGGCAACCATATCTGGAATGCCTATCGGCGCCTATATTTGAAATGCCTATCGGCTTCTATATCTGAAATGCCTATCGGCACCTATTTTTAAAATGCCAATCGGCATTTATATCTGAAGTGCCTATTGGCACCTATATCTGAAATGCCTATCGGCACCTATTTTTGAAATGCCTATCGAAAACTACATCTGAAATGCCTATCAGCACCTATATATGAAATGCCTATCGGCAACCACATCAGAAATGCCTATCGGCACCTATATCTGAAATGCCTTTCGGCATTTATAACTGAAATGCCGATCGACACCTATATTTGAAATGCCTATCGGCACTTTTATTTTAAATGCCTATCGGCAACTATATCTGATAAGCCTATCGGCACCTATATCTAAATTGCCTATCGGCACCTATTTTTGAAATGCCAATCTTTAAGTATATCTGAAATGCCTATCGGCACCTATATCTAAAATGCCTATCGGAACCTATTTTTGAAATGCCTATCGGAAACTACATCTGAAATGACTATCAGCACCTATATTTTAAATGCCTATCGGCAACCATATCTGGAATGCCTATCGGCGCCTATATTTGAAATGCCTATCGGCTTCTATATCTGAAATGCCTATCGGCACCTATTTTTAAAATGCCAATCGGCATTTATATCTGAAGTGCCTATCGGCACCTATATCTGAAATGCCTATCGGCACCTATTTTTGAAATGCCTATCGAAAACTACATCTGAAATTCCTATCAGCACCTATATTTGAAATGCCTATCGGCAACCACATCAGAAATGCCTATCGGCACCTATATCTGAAATGCCTTTCGGCATTTATAACTGAAATGCCGATCGACACCTATATTTGAAATGCCTATCGGCACTTTTATTTTAAATGCCTATCGGCAACTATATCTGATAAGCCTATCGGCACCTATATCTAAATTGCCTATCGGCACCTATTTTTGAAATGCCAATCTTTAAGTATATCTGAAATGCCTATCGGCACCTATATCTAAAATGCCTATCGGAACCTATTTTTGAAATGCCTATCGGAAACTTCATCTGAAATGACTATCAGCACCTATATTTGAAATGCCTATCGGCAACCATATCTGAAATGCCTATCCACACCTATATTTGAAATACCTATCGGCTTCTATATCTAAAATGCCTATCGGCACCTATTTTTAAAATGCCAATCGGTAAGTATATCTGAAATGCCTATCGGCACCTATATCTAAAATGCCCATCGGAACCTATTTTTGAAATGCCTATCGGAAACTACATCTGAAATGACTATCAGCACCTATATTTGAAATGCCTATCGGCAACCATATCTGAAATGCCTATCCACACCTATATTTGAAATACCTATCGGCTTCTATATCTAAAATGCCTATCGGCACCTATTTTTAAAATGCCAATCGGTAAGTATATCTGAAATGCCAATCGGCACCTATATCTAAAATGCCTATCGGAACCTATTTTTGAAATGCCTATCGAAAACTACATCTGAAATGCCTATCAGCACCTATATTTGAAATGCCTATCGGCAACCATATCTGAAATGCCTATCGACACCTATATTTGAAATCCCTATCGGCTTCTATATCTGAAATGCCTATCGGCACCTATTTTTAAAATGCCAATCGGCAACTATATCTGAAATGCCAATCGGCACCTATATCTGAAATGCCTATCGACACCTATTTTTAAAATGCCAATTGCCAACTATATCTGAAATGCCAATCGGCACCTATATCTGAAATGCCTATCGGCACCTATTTTTGAAATGCCTATCGAAAACTACATCTGAAATGCCTATCAGCACCTATATTTGAAATGCCTATCGGCAACCATATCTGAAATGCCTATCGACACCTATATTTGTAATCCCTATCGGCTTCTATATCTGAAATGCCTATCGGCACCTATTTTTAAAATGCCAATCGGCAACTATATCTGAAATGCCAATCGGCACCTATATCTGAAATGCCTATCGGCACCTATATCTGAAATGCCTATCGGTACCTATTTTTGAAATGCCTATCGGAAACTACATCTAAAATGATTATCAGCACTAATATTTGAAATGCCTATCGGCAACCATATCTGGAACGCCTATCGGCACCTATATTTGAAATGCCTATCGGCTTCTATATCTGAAATGCCTATCGGCACCTATTTTTAGAATACCAATCGGAAACTATATCTGAAATGCCTATCGGCACCTATATCTGAAATGCCTATCGGCACCTATTTTTGAAATGCCTATCGGAAACTCCATCTGAATAGCCTATCAGCACCTATATTTGAAATGCCTATCGGCAACCATATCTGGAATGCCTATCGGCACCTATATTTGAAATGCCTAACGGCTTCTATATCTGAAATGCCTATCGGCACCTATTTTTAAAATGCCAATCGGCAACTATATCTATAATGCCTATCGGCACCTATATCTGAAATGCCTATCGGCACCTATTTTTAAAATGCCAATCGGTTACTATATCTGAAATGCCAATCGGCACCTATATCTAAAATGCCTATCGGAACCTATTTTTGAAATGCCTATCGAAAACTACATCTGAAATGCCTATCAGCACCTATATTTGAAATGCCTATCGGCAACCATATCTGAAATGCCTATCGACACCTATATTTGAAATCCCTATCGGCTTCTATATCTGAAATGCCTATCGGCACCTATTTTTAAAATGCCAATCGGCAACTATATCTGAAATGCCAATCGGCACCTATATCTGAAATGCCTATCGACACCTATTTTTAAAATGCCAATTGCCAACTATATCTGAAATGCCAATCGGCACCTATATCTGAAATGCCTATCGGCACCTATTTTTGAAATGCCTATCGAAAACTACATCTGAAATGCCTATCAGCACCTATATTTGAAATGCCTATCGGCAACCATATCTGAAATGCCTATCGACACCTATATTTGTAATCCCTATCGGCTTCTATATCTGAAATGCCTATCGGCACCTATTTTTAAAATGCCAATCGGCAACTATATCTGAAATGCCAATCGGCACCTATATCTGAAATGCCTATCGGCACCTATATCTGAAATGCCTATCGGTACCTATTTTTGAAATGCCTATCGGAAACTACATCTAAAATGATTATCAGCACTAATATTTGAAATGCCTATCGGCAACCATATCTGGAACGCCTATCGGCACCTATATTTGAAATGCCTATCGGCTTCTATATCTGAAATGCCTATCGGCACCTATTTTTAAAATACCAATCGGAAACTATATCTGAAATGCCTATCGGCACCTATATCTGAAATGCCTATCGGCACCTATTTTTGAAATGCCTATCGGAAACTCCATCTGAATAGCCTATCAGCACCTATATTTGAAATGCCTATCGGCA
>JAVRKA010001209.1:0-20939 GCA_034508555.1 Venustoraphidia nigricollis | reverse complement strand
CGACACCTATATCTGAAATGCCTATCGACACCTATATCTAAAATGCCTATCGACACCTATTTTTGAAATGCCTATCGGAAACTACATCTGAAATGCCTATCAGCACCTATATTTGAAATGCCTATCGGCAACCATATCTGGAATGCCTATCGGCACCTATATTTGAAATGCCTATCGGCTTCTATATCTGAAATGCCTATCGGCACCTATTTTTAAAATGCCAATCGGCAACTATATCTGAAATGCCTATCGGCACCTATATCTGAAATGCCTATCGACACCTATATCTGAAATGCCTATCGACACCTATATCTGAAATGCCTATCGACACCTATATCTGAAATGCCTATCGACACCTATATCTGAAATGCCTATCGACACCTATATCTGAAATGCCTATCGACACCTATATCTGAAATGCCTATCGACACCTATATCTGAAATGCCTATCGACACCTATTTTTGAAATGCCTATCGGAAACTACATCTGAAATGCCTATCAGCACCTATATTTTAAATGCCTATCGGCAACCATATCTGGAATGTCTATCGGCACTTATATTTGAAATGCCTATCGGCTTCTATATCTGAAATGCCTATCGGCACCTATTTTTAAAATGCCAATCGGCAACTATATCTGAAATGCTTATCGGCACCTATATCTGAAATACCTATCGACACCTATATCTGAAATGCCTATCGACACCTATATCTGAAATGCCTATCGACACCTATATCTGAAATGCCTATCGACACCTATATCTGAAATGCCTATCGACACCTATATCTGAAATGCCTATCGACACCTATATCTGAAATGCCTATCGACACCTATATCTGAAATGCCTATCGACACCTATTTTTGAAATGCCTATCGGAAACTACATCTGAAATGCCTATCAGCAGCTATATTTGAAATGCCTATCGGCAACCATATCTGGAATGCCTATCGGCACCTATATTTGAAATGCCTATCGGCTTCTATATCTGAAATGCCTATCGGCACCTATTTTTAAAATGCCAATCGGCAACTATATCTGAAATGCCTATCGGCACCTATATCTGAAATGCCTATCGACACCTATATCTGAAATGCCTATCGACACCTATATCTGAAATGCCTATCGACACCTATATCTGAAATGCCTATCGACACCTATATCTGAAATGCCTATCGACACCTTTATCTGAAATGCCTATCGACACCTATATCTGAAATTCCTATCGACACCTATATCTGAAATGCCTATCGACACCTATTTTTGAAATGCCTATCGGAAACTACATCTGAAATGCCTATCAGCACCTATATTTGAAATGCCTATCGGCAACCATATCTGGAATGCCTATCGGCACCTATATTTGAAATGCCTATCGGCTTCTATATCTGAAATGCCTATCGGCACCTATTTTTAAAATGCCAATCCGCAACTATATCTGAAATGCCTATCGGCACCTATATCTGAAATGCCTATCGGGACCTATATCTGAAATGCCTATCGACACCTATATCTGAAATGCCTATCGACACCTATATCTGAAATGCCTATCGACACCTATATCTGAAATGCCTATCGACACCTATATCTGAAATGCCTATCGACACCTATATCTGAAATGTCTATCGACACCTATATCTGAAATGCCTATCGACATCTATATCTAAAATGCCTATCGACACCTATTTTTGAAATGCCTATCGGAAACTACATCTGAAATGCCTATCAGCACCTATATTTGAAATGCCTATCGGCAACCATATCTGGAATGCCTATCGGCACCTATATTTGAAATGCCTATCGGCTTCTATATCTGAAATGCCTATCGGCACCTATTTTTAAAATGCCAATCGGCAACTATATCTGAAATGCCTATCGGCACCTATATCTGAAATGGCTATCGACACCTATATCTGAAATGCCTATCGACACCTATATCTGAAATGCCTATCGACACCTATATCTGAAATGCCTATCTACACCTATATCTGAAATGCCTATCGACACCTATATCTGAAATGTCTATCGACACCTATATCTAAAATGCCTATCGACACCTATTTTTGAAATGCCTATCGGAAACTACATCTGAAATGCCTATCAGCACCTATATTTGAAATTCCTATCGGCAACCATATCTGGAATGCCTATCGGCACCTATATTTGAAATGCATATCGGCTTCTATATCTGAAATGCCTATCGGCACCTATTTTTAAAATGCCAATCGGCAACTATATCTGAAATGTCTATCGGCACCTATACCTGAAATGCCTATCGACACCTATATCTGAAATGCCTATCGACACCTATATTTGAAATGACTATCGACACCTATATCTGAAATGCCTATTGACACCTATATCTGAAATGCCTATCGACACCTATATCTGAAATGCCTATCGACACCTATATCTGAAATGCCTATCGACACCTATATCTGAAATGCCTATCGACACCTATTTTTGAAATGCCTATCGGAAACTACATCTGAAATGCCTATCAGCACCTATATTTGAAATGCCTATCGGCAACCATATCTGGAATGTCTATCGGCACCTATATTTGAAATGCCTATCGGCTCCTATATCTGAAATGCCTATCGGCACCTATTTTTAAAATGCCAATCGGCAACTATATCTGAAATGCCTATCGACACCTATATCTGAAATGCCTATCGACACCTATATCTGAAATGCCTATCGACACCTATATCTGAAATGCCTATCGACACCTATTTTTGAAATGCCTATCGGAAACTACATCTGAAATGCCTATCAGCACCTATATTTGAAATGCCTATCGGTAACCAGATCTGGAATGCCTATCGGCACCTATATTTGAAATGCCTATCGGCTTCTATATCTGAAATGCCTATCGGCACCTATTTTTAAAATGCCAATCGGCAACTATATCTGAAATGCCTATCGGCACCTATATCTGAAATGCCTATCGACACCTATATCTGAAATGCCTATCGACACCTATATCTGAAATGCCTATTGACACCTATATCTGAAATGCCTATCGACACCTATATCTGAAATGCCTATCGACACCTATATCTGAAATGCCTATCGACACCTATATCTGAAATACCTATCGACACCTATATCTGAAATGCCTATCGACACCTATATCTGAAATGCCTATCGACAACTATTTTTTAAATGCCTATCGGAAACTACATCTGAAATGCCTATCAGCACCTATATTTGAAATGCCTATCGGCAACCATATCTGGAATGCCTATCGGCACCTATATTTGAAATGCCTATCGGCTTCTATATCTGAAATGCCTATCGGCACCTATTTTTAAATTGCCAATCGGCAACTATATCTGAAATGCCTATCGGCACCTATATCTGAAATGCCTATCGACACCTATATCTGAAATGCCTATTGACACCTATATCTGAAATGCCTATCGACACCTATATCTGAAATGCCTATCGACACCTATATCTGAAATGCCTATCGACACCTATATCTAAAATGCCTATCGACACCTATATCTGAAATGCCTATCGACACCTATATCTGAAATGCCTATCGACACCTATTTTTGAAATGCCTATCGGAAACTACATCTGAAATGCCTATCAGCACCTATATTTGAAATGCCTATCGGCAACCATATCTGGAATGCCTATCGGCACCTATATTTGAAATGCCTATCGGCTTCTATATCTGAAATGCCTATCGGCACCTATTTTTAAAATGCCAATCGGCAACTATATCTGAAATGCCTATCGGCACCTATGTCTGAAATGCCTACCGACACCTATATCTGAAATGCCTATCGACACCTATATCTGAAATGCCTATCGACACCTATATCTGAAATGCCTATCGGCACCTATATCTTAAATGCCTATCGACACCTATATCTGAAATGCCTATCGACACCTATATCTGAAATGCCTATCGACACCTATATCTGAAATGCCTATCGACACCTATATCTGAAATGCCTATCGACACCTATATCTGAAATGCCTATCGACACCTATATCTGAAATGCCTATCGACACCTATTCTTGAAATGCCTATCGGAAACTACATCTGAAATGCCTATCAGCACCTATATTTGAAATGCCTATCGGCAACCATATCTGGAATGCCTATCGGCACCTATATTTTAAATGCCTATCGGCTTCTATATCTGAAATGCCTATCGGCACCTATTTTTAAAATGCCAATCGGCAACTATATCTGAAATGCCTATCGGCACCTATATCTGAAATGCCTATCGACACCTATATCTGAAATGCCTATCGACACCTATATCTGAAATGCCTATCGACACCTATATCTGAAATGCCTATCGACACCTATATCTGAAATGCCTATCGACACCTATATCTGAAATGCCTATCGACACCTATATCTGAAATGCCTATCGACACCTATATCTGAAATGCCTATCGACACCTATTTTTGAAATGCCTATCGGAAACTACATCTGAAATGCCTATCAGCACCTATATTTGAAATGCCTATCGGCAACCATATCTGGAATGCCTATCGGCACCTATATTTGAAATGCCTATCGGCTTCTATATCTGAAATGCCTATCGGCACCTATTTTTAAAATGCCAATCGGCAACTATATCTGAAATGCCTATCGGCACCTATATCTGAAATGCCTATCGACACCTATATCTGAAATGCCTATCGACACCTATATCTGAAATGCCTATCGACACCTATATCTGAAATGCCTATCGACACATATATCTGAAATGCCTATCGACACCTATATCTGAAATGCCTATCGACACCTATATCTGAAATGCCTATCGACACCTATATCTGAAATGTCTATCGACACCTATTTTTGAAATGCCTATCGGAAACTACATCTGAAATGCCTATCAGCACCTATATTTGAAATGCCTATCGGCAACCATATCTGGAATGCCTATCGGCACCTATATTTGAAATGCCTATCGGCTTCTATATCTGAAATGCCTATCGGCACCTATTTTTAAAATGCCAATCGGCAACTATATCTGAAATGCCTATCGGCACCTATATCTGAAATGCCTTTCGACACCTATATCTGAAATGCCTATCGACACCTATATCTGAAATGCCTATCGACACCTATTTTTGAAATGCCTATCGGAAACTACATCTGAAATGCCTATCAGCACCTATATTTGAAATGCCTATCGGCAACCATTTCTGGAATACCTATCGGCACCTATATTTGAAATGCCTATCGGCACCTATATCTGAAATGCCTATCGACACCTATATCTGAAATGCCTATCGACACCTATATCTGAAATGCCTATCGACACCTATATCTGAAATGCCTATCGACACCTATATCTGAAATGCCTATCGACACCTATATCTGAAATGCCTATCGACACCTATATCTGAAATGCCTATCGACACCTATATCAGAAATGCCTATCGACACCTATATCTGAAATGCCTATCGACACCTATTTTTGAAATGCCTATCGGAAACTACATCTGAAATGCCTATCAGCACCTATATTTGAAATGCCTATCGGCAACCATATCTGGAATGCCTATCGGCACCTATATTTGAAATGCCTATCGGCTTCTATATCTGAAATGCCTATCGGCACCTATTTTTAAAATGCCAATCGGCAACTATATCTGAAATGCCTAACGGCACCTATATCTGAAATGCCTATCGACACCTATATCTGAAATGCCTATCGACACCTATATCTGAAATGCCTATCGACACCTATATCTGAAATGCCTATCGACACCTATATCTGAAATGCCTATCGACACCTATATCTGAAATGCCTATCGACACCTATATCTGAAATGTCTATCGACACCTATATCTGAAATGCCTATCGACACCTATATCTAAAATGCCTATCGACACCTATTTTTGAAATGCCTATCGGAAACTACATCTGAAATGCCTATCAGCACCTATATTTGAAATGCCTATCGGCAACCATATCTGGAATGCCTATCGGCACCTATATTTGAAATGCCTATCGGCTTCTATATCTGAAATGCCTATCGGCACCTATTTTTAAAATGCCAATCGGCAACTATATCTGAAATGCCTATCGGCACCTATATCTGAAATGCCTATCGACACCTATATCTGAAATGCCTATCGACACCTATATCTGAAATGCCTATCGACACCTATATCTGAAATGCCTATCGACACCTATATCTGAAATGCCTATCGACACCTATATCTGAAATGCCTATCGACACCTATATCTGAAATGCCTATCGACACCTATATCTGAAATGCCTATCGACACCTATTTTTGAAATGCCTATCGGAAACTACATCTGAAATGCCTATCAGCACCTATATTTGAAATGCCTATCGGCAACCATATCTGGAATGTCTATCGGCACCTATATTTGAAATGCCTATCGGCTTCTATATCTGAAATGCCTATCGGCACCTATTTTTAAAATGCCAATCGGCAACTATATCTGAAATGCTTATCGGCACCTATATCTGAAATACCTATCGACACCTATATCTGAAATGCCTATCGACACCTATATCTGAAATGCCTATCGACACCTATATCTGAAATGCCTATCGACACCTATATCTAAAATGCCTATCGACACCTATATCTGAAATGCCTATCGACACCTATATCTGAAATGCCTATCGACACCTATATCTGAAATGCCTATCGACACCTATTTTTGAAATGCCTATCGGAAACTACATCTGAAATGCCTATCAGCAGCTATATTTGAAATGCCTATCGGCAACCATATCTGGAATGCCTATCGGCACCTATATTTGAAATGCCTATCGGCTTCTATATCTGAAATGCCTATCGGCACCTATTTTTAAAATGCCAATCGGCAACTATATCTGAAATGCCTATCGGCACCTATATCTGAAATGCCTATCGACACCTATATCTGAAATGCCTATCGACACCTATATCTGAAATGCCTATCGACACCTATATCTGAAATGCCTATCGACACCTATATCTGAAATGCCTATCGACACCTTTATCTGAAATGCCTATCGACACCTATATCTGAAATTCCTATCGACACCTATATCTGAAATGCCTATCGACACCTATTTTTGAAATGCCTATCGGAAACTACATCTGAAATGCCTATCAGCACCTATATTTGAAATGCCTATCGGCAACCATATCTGGAATGCCTATCGGCACCTATATTTGAAATGCCTATCGGCTTCTATATCTGAAATGCCTATCGGCACCTATTTTTAAAATGCCAATCCGCAACTATATCTGAAATGCCTATCGGCACCTATATCTGAAATGCCTATCGGGACCTATATCTGAAATGCCTATCGACACCTATATCTGAAATGCCTATCGACACCTATATCTGAAATGCCTATCGACACCTATATCTGAAATGCCTATCGACACCTATATCTGAAATGCCTATCGACACCTATATCTGAAATGTCTATCGACACCTATATCTGAAATGCCTATCGACACCTATATCTAAAATGCCTATCGACACCTATTTTTGAAATGCCTATCGGAAACTACATCTGAAATGCCTATCAGCACCTATATTTGAAATGCCTATCGGCAACCATATCTGGAATGCCTATCGGCACCTATATTTGAAATGCCTATCGGCTTCTATATCTGAAATGCCTATCGGCACCTATTTTTAAAATGCCAATCGGCAACTATATCTGAAATGCCTATCGGCACCTATATCTGAAATGGCTATCGACACCTATATCTGAAATGCCTATCGACACCTATATCTGAAATGCCTATCGACACCTATATCTGAAATGCCTATCTACACCTATATCTGAAATGCCTATCGACACCTATATCTGAAATGTCTATCGACACCTATATCTAAAATGCCTATCGACACCTATTTTTGAAATGCCTATCGGAAACTACATCTGAAATGCCTATCAGCACCTATATTTGAAATTCCTATCGGCAACCATATCTGGAATGCCTATCGGCACCTATATTTGAAATGCATATCGGCTTCTATATCTGAAATGCCTATCGGCACCTATTTTTAAAATGCCAATCGGCAACTATATCTGAAATGTCTATCGGCACCTATACCTGAAATGCCTATCGACACCTATATCTGAAATGCCTATCGACACCTATATTTGAAATGACTATCGACACCTATATCTGAAATGCCTATTGACACCTATATCTGAAATGCCTATCGACACCTATATCTGAAATGCCTATCGACACCTATATCTGAAATGCCTATCGACACCTATATCTGAAATGCCTATCGACACCTATTTTTGAAATGCCTATCGGAAACTACATCTGAAATGCCTATCAGCACCTATATTTGAAATGCCTATCGGCAACCATATCTGGAATGTCTATCGGCACCTATATTTGAAATGCCTATCGGCTCCTATATCTGAAATGCCTATCGGCACCTATTTTTAAAATGCCAATCGGCAACTATATCTGAAATGCCTATCGACACCTATATCTGAAATGCCTATCGACACCTATATCTGAAATGCCTATCGACACCTATATCTGAAATGCCTATCGACACCTATTTTTGAAATGCCTATCGGAAACTACATCTGAAATGCCTATCAGCACCTATATTTGAAATGCCTATCGGTAACCAGATCTGGAATGCCTATCGGCACCTATATTTGAAATGCCTATCGGCTTCTATATCTGAAATGCCTATCGGCACCTATTTTTAAAATGCCAATCGGCAACTATATCTGAAATGCCTATCGGCACCTATATCTGAAATGCCTATCGACACCTATATCTGAAATGCCTATCGACACCTATATCTGAAATGCCTATTGACACCTATATCTGAAATGCCTATCGACACCTATATCTGAAATGCCTATCGACACCTATATCTGAAATGCCTATCGACACCTATATCTGAAATACCTATCGACACCTATATCTGAAATGCCTATCGACACCTATATCTGAAATGCCTATCGACACCTATTTTTTAAATGCCTATCGGAAACTACATCTGAAATGCCTATCAGCACCTATATTTGAAATGCCTATCGGCAACCATATCTGGAATGCCTATCGGCACCTATATTTGAAATGCCTATCGGCTTCTATATCTGAAATGCCTATCGGCACCTATTTTTAAATTGCCAATCGGCAACTATATCTGAAATGCCTATCGGCACCTATATCTGAAATGCCTATCGACACCTATATCTGAAATGCCTATTGACACCTATATCTGAAATGCCTATCGACACCTATATCTGAAATGCCTATCGACACCTATATCTGAAATGCCTATCGACACCTATATCTAAAATGCCTATCGACACCTATATCTGAAATGCCTATCGACACCTATATCTGAAATGCCTATCGACACCTATTTTTGAAATGCCTATCGGAAACTACATCTGAAATGCCTATCAGCACCTATATTTGAAATGCCTATCGGCAACCATATCTGGAATGCCTATCGGCACCTATATTTGAAATGCCTATCGGCTTCTATATCTGAAATGCCTATCGGCACCTATTTTTAAAATGCCAATCGGCAACTATATCTGAAATGCCTATCGGCACCTATGTCTGAAATGCCTACCGACACCTATATCTGAAATGCCTATCGACACCTATATCTGAAATGCCTATCGACACCTATATCTGAAATGCCTATCGGCACCTATATCTTAAATGCCTATCGACACCTATATCTGAAATGCCTATCGACACCTATATCTGAAATGCCTATCGACACCTATATCTGAAATGCCTATCGACACCTATTTTTGAAATGCCTATCGGAAACTACATATGAAATGCCTATCAGCACCTATATTTGAAATGCCTATCGGCAACCATATCTGGAATGCCTATCGGCACCTATATTTGAAATGCCTATCGGCTTCTATATCTGAAATGCCTATCGGCACCTATTTTTAAAATGCCAATCGGCAACTATATCTGAAATGCCTATCGGCACCTATATCTGAAATGCCTATCGACACCTATATCTGAAATGCCTATCGACACCTATATCTGAAATGCCTATCGACACCTATATCTGAAATGCCTATCGACACCTATATCTGAAATGCCTATCGACACCTATATCAAAAATGCCTATCGACACCTATATCTGAAATGCCTATCGACACCTATATCTGAAATGCCTATCGACACCTATATCTGAAATGCCTATCGACACCTATTTTTCAAATGCCTATCGGAAACTACATCTGAAATGCCTATCAGCACCTATATTTGAAATGCCTATCGGCAACCATATCTGGAATGCCTATCGGCACCTATATTTGAAATGCCTATCGGCTTCTATATCTGAAATGCCTATCGGCACCTATTTTTAAAATGCCAATCGGCAACTATATCTTACATGCCTATCGGCACCTATATCTGAAATGCCTATCGACACCTATATCTGAAATGCCTATCGACACCTATATCTGAAATGCCTATTGACACCTATATCTGAAATGCCTATCGACACCTATATCTGAAATGCCTATCGACACCTATATCTGAAATGCCTATCGACACCTATATCTGAAATGCCTATCGACACCTATTTTTGAAATTCCTATCGGAAACTACATCTGAAATGCCTATCAGCACCTATATTTGAAATGCCTATCGGCAACCATTTCTGGAATACCTATCGGCACCTATATTTGAAATGCCTATCGGCTTCTATATCTGAAATGCCTATCGGCACCTATTTTTAAAATGTAAATCGGCAACTACATCTGAAATGCCTATCGGCACCTATATCTGAAATGCCTATCGACACCTATATCTGAAATGCCTATCGACACCTATATCTGAAATGCCTATCGACACCTATATCTGAAATGCCTATCGACACCTATATCTGAAATGCCTATCGACACCTATATCTGAAATGCCTATCGACACCAATATCTGAAATGCCTATCGACACCTATATCTGAAATGCCTATCGACACCTATATCTGAAATGCCTATCGACACCTATTTTTGAAATGCCTATCGGAAACTACATCTGAAATGCCTATCAGCACCTATATTTGAAATGCCTATCGGCAACCATATCTGGAATGCCTATCGGCACCTATATTTGAAATGCCTATCGGCTTCTATATCTGAAATGCCTATCGGCACCTATTTTTAAAATGCCAATCGGCAACTATATCTGAAATGCTTGTCGGCACCTATATCTGAAATGCCTATCGACACCTATATCTGAAATGCCTATCGACACCTATATCTGAAATGCCTATCGACACCTATATCTGAAATGCCTATCGACACCTATATCTGAAATGCCTATCGACACCTATATCTGAAATGCCTATCGACACCTATATCTGAAATGCCTATCGACACCTATATCTGAAATGCCTATCGACACCTATTTTTGAAATGCCTATCGGAAACTACATCTGAAATGCCTATCAGCAGCTATATTTGAAATGCCTATCGGCAACCATATCTGGAATGCCTATCGGCACCTATATTTGAAATGCCTATCGGCTTCTATATCTGAAATGCCTATCGGCACCTATTTTTAAAATGCCAATCGGCAACTATATCTGAAATGCCTATCGGCACCTATATCTGAAATGCCTATCGACACCTATATCTGAAATGCCTATCGACACCTATATCTGAAATGCCTATCGACACCTATATCTGAAATGCCTATCGACACCTATATCTGAAATGCCTATCGACACCTTTATCTGAAATGCCTATCGACACCTATATATCTGAAATGCCTATCGACACCTATATCTGAAATGCCTATCGACACCTATTTTTGAAATGCCTATCGGAAACTACATCTGAAATGCCTATCGGCACCTATATTTGAAATGCCTATCGGCAACCATATCTGGAATGCCTATCGGCACCTATATTTAAAATGCCTATCGGCTTCTATATCTGAAATGCCTATCGGCACCTATTTTTAAAATGCCAATCCGCAACTATATCTGAAATGCCTATCGGCACCTATATCTGAAATGCCTATCGGGACCTATATCTGAAATGCCTATCGACACCTATATCTGAAATGCCTATCGACACCTATATCTGAAATGCCTATCGACACCTATATCTGAAATGCCTATCGACACCTATATCTGAAATGCCTATCGACACCTATATCTGAAATGTCTATCGACACCTATATCTGAAATGCCTATCGACACCTATATCTAAAATGCCTATCGACACTTATTTTTGAAATGCCTATCGGAAACTACATCTGAAATGCCTATCAGCACCTATATTTGAAATGCCTATCGGCAACCATATCTGGAATGCCTATCGGCACCTATATTTGAAATGCCTATCGGCTTCTATATCTGAAATGCCTATCGGCACCTATTTTTAAAATGCCAATCGGCAACTATATCTGAAATGCCTATCGGCACCTATATCTGAAATGGCTATCGACACCTATATCTGAAATGCCTATCGACACCTATATCTGAAATGCCTATCGACACCTCTATCTGAAATGCCTATCTACACCTATATCTGAAATGCCTATCGACACCTATATCTGAAATGTCTATCGACACCTATATCTGAAATGCCTATCGACACCTATATCTAAAATGCCTATCGACACCTATTTTTGAAATGCCTATCGGAAACTACATCTGAAATGCCTATCAGCACCTATATTTGAAATTCCTATCGGCAACCATATCTGGAATGCCTATCGGCACCTATATTTGAAATGCCTATCGGCTTCTATATCTGAAATGCCTATCGGCACCTATTTTTAAAATGCCAATCGGCAACTATATCTGAAATGTCTATCGGCACCTATACCTGAAATGCCTATCGACGTCTATATCTGAAATGCCTATCGACACCTATATTTGAAATGACTATCGACACCTATATCTGAAATGCCTATCGACACCTATATCTGAAATGCCTATCGACACCTATATCTGAAATGCCTATCGACACCTATATCTGAAATGCCTATCGACACCTATATCTGAAATGCCTGTCGACACCTATTTTTGAAATGCCTATCGGAAACTACATCTGAAATGCCTATCAGCACCTATATTTGAAATGCCTATCGGTAACCAGATCTGGAATGCCTATCGGCACCTATATTTGAAATGCCTATCGGCTTATATATCTGAAATGCCTATCGGCACCTATTTTTAAAATGCCAATCGGCAACTATATCTGAAATGCCTATCGGCACCTATATCTGAAATGCCTATCGACACCTATATCTGAAATGCCTATCGACACCTATATCTGAAATGCCTATTGACACCTATATCTGAAATGCCTATCGACACCTATATCTGAAATGCCTATCGACACCTATATCTGAAATGCCTATCGACACCTATATCTGAAATACCTATCGACACCTATATCTGAAATGCCTATCGACACCTATATCTGAAATGCCTATCGACACCTATTTTTTAAATGCCTATCGGAAACTACATCTGAAATGCCTATCAGCACCTATATTTGAAATGCCTATCGGCAACCATATCTGGAATGCCTATCGGCACCTATATTTGAAATGCCTATCGGCTTCTATATCTGAAATGCCTATCGGCACCTATTTTTAAATTGCCAATCGGCAACTATATCTGAAATGCCTATCGGCACCTATATCTGAAATGCCTATCGACACCTATATCTGAAATGCCTATTGACACCTATATCTGAAATGCCTATCGACACCTATATCTGAAATGCCTATCGACACCTATATCTGAAATGCCTATCGACACCTATATCTAAAATGCCTATCGACACCTATATCTGAAATGCCTATCGACACCTATATCTGAAATGCCTATCGACACCTATTTTTGAAATGCCTATCGGAAACTACATCTGAAATGCCTATCAGCACCTATATTTGAAATGCCTATCGGCAACCATATCTGGAATGCCTATCGGCACCTATATTTGAAATGCCTATCGGCTTCTATATCTGAAATGCCTATCGGCACCTATTTTTAAAATGCCAATCGGCAACTATATCTGAAATGCCTATCGGCACCTATGTCTGAAATGCCTACCGACACCTATATCTGAAATGCCTATCGACACCTATATCTGAAATGCCTATCGACACCTATATCTGAAATGCCTATCGGCACCTATATCTTAAATGCCTATCGACACCTATATCTGAAATGCCTATCGACACCTATATCTGAAATGCCTATCGACACCTATATCTGAAATGCCTATCGACACCTATTTTTGAAATGCCTATCGGAAACTACATATGAAATCCCTATCAGCACCTATATTTGAAATGCCTATCGGCAACCATATCTGGAATGCCTATCGGCACCTATATTTGAAATGCCTATCGGCTTCTATATCTGAAATGCCTATCGGCACCTATTTTTAAAATGCCAATCGGCAACTATATCTGAAATGCCTATCGGCACCTATATCTGAAATGCCTATCGACACCTATATCTGAAATGCCTATCGACACCTATATCTAAAATGCCTATCGACACCTATATCTGAAATGCCTATCGACACCTATATCTGAAATGCCTATCGACACCTATATCAAAAATGCCTATCGACACCTATATCTGAAATGCCTATCGACACCTATATCTGAAATGCCTATCGACACCTATATCTGAAATGCCTATCGACACCTATTTTTCAAATGCCTATCGGAAACTACATCTGAAATGCCTATCAGCACCTATATTTGAAATGCCTATCGGCAACCATATCTGGAATGCCTATCGGCACCTATATTTGAAATGCCTATCGGCTTCTATATCTGAATTGCCTATCGGCACCTATTTTTAAAATGCAAATCGGCAACTATATCTGAAATGCCCATCGGCACCTATATCTGAAATGCCTATCGACACCTATATCTGAAATGCCTATCGACACCTATATCTGAAATGCCTATCGACACCTATTTTTGAAATGCCTATCGGAAACTACATCTGAAATGCCTATCAGCACCTATATTTGAAATGCCTATCGGCAACCATATCTGGAATACCTATCGGCACCTATATTTGAAATGCCTATCGGCTTCTATATCTGAAATGCCTATCGGCACCTATTTTTAAAATGCCAATCTGCAACTATATCTGAAATGCCTATCGGCACCTATATCTGAAATGCCTATCGACACCTATATCTGAAATGCCTATCGACACCTATATCTGAAATTCCTATCGACACCTATATCTGAAATGCCTATCGACACCTATATCTGAAATGCCCATCGACACCTATATCTGAAATGCCTATCGACACCTATATCTGAAATGCCTATCGACACCTATATCTGAAATGCCTATCGACACCTATTCTTGAAATGCCTATCGGAAACTACATCTGAAATGCCTATCAGCACCTATATTTGAAATGCCTATCGGCAACCATATCTGGAATGCCTATCGGCACCTATATTTGAAATGCCTATCGGCTTCTATATCTGAAATGCCTATCGGCACCTATTTTTAAAATGCCAATCTGCAACTATATCTGAAATGCCTATCGGCACCTATATCTGAAATGCCTATCGACACCTATATCTGAAATGCCTATCGACACCTATATCTGAAATGCCTATCGACACCTATATCTGAAATGCCTATCGACACCTATATCTGAAATGCCTATCGACACCTATATCTAAAATGCTTATCGACATCTATATCTGAAATGCCTATCGACACCTATATCTGAAATGCCTATCGACACCTATTTTTGAAATGCCTATCGGAAACTACATCTGAAATGCCTATCAGCACCTATATTTGAAATGCCTATCGGCAACCATATCTGGAATGCCTATCGGCACCTATATTTGAAATGCCTATCGGCTTCTATATCTGAAATGCCTATCGGCACCTATTTTTAAAATGCCAATCGGCAACTATATCTGAAATGCTTGTCGGCACCTATATCTGAAATGCCTATCGACACCTATATCTGAAATGCCTATCGACACCTATATCTGAAATGCCTATCGACACCTATATCTGAAATGCCTATCGACACCTATATCTGAAATGCCTATCGACACCTATATCTGAAATGCCTATCGACACCTATATCTGAAATGCCTATCGACACCTATATCTGAAATGCCTATCGACACCTATTTTTGAAATGCCTATCGGAAACTACATCTGAAATGCCTATCAGCAGCTATATTTGAAATGCCTATCGGCAACCATATCTGGAATGCCTATCGGCACCTATATTTGAAATGCCTATCGGCTTCTATATCTGAAATGCCTATCGGCACCTATTTTTAAAATGCCAATCGGCAACTATATCTGAAATGCCTATCGGCACCTATATCTGAAATGCCTATCGACACCTATATCTGAAATGCCTATCGACACCTATATCTGAAATGCCTATCGACACCTATATCTGAAATGCCTATCGACACCTATATCTGAAATGCCTATCGACACCTTTATCTGAAATGCCTATCGACACCTATATATCTGAAATGCCTATCGACACCTATATCTGAAATGCCTATCGACACCTATTTTTGAAATGCCTATCGGAAACTACATCTGAAATGCCTATCGGCACCTATATTTGAAATGCCTATCGGCAACCATATCTGGAATGCCTATCGGCACCTATATTTGAAATGCCTATCGGCTTCTATATCTGAAATGCCTATCGGCACCTATTTTTAAAATGCCAATCCGCAACTATATCTGAAATGCCTATCGGCACCTATATCTGAAATGCCTATCGGGACCTATATCTGAAATGCCTATCGACACCTATATCTGAAATGCCTATCGACACCTATATCTGAAATGCCTATCGACACCTATATCTGAAATGCCTATCGACACCTATATCTGAAATGCCTATCGACACCTATATCTGAAATGTCTATCGACACCTATATCTGAAATGCCTATCGACACCTATATCTAAAATGCCTATCGACACTTATTTTTGAAATGCCTATCGGAAACTACATCTGAAATGCCTATCAGCACCTATATTTGAAATGCCTATCGGCAACCATATCTGGAATGCCTATCGGCACCTATATTTGAAATGCCTATCGGCTTCTATATCTGAAATGCCTATCGGCACCTATTTTTAAAATGCCAATCGGCAACTATATCTGAAATGCCTATCGGCACCTATATCTGAAATGGCTATCGACACCTATATCTGAAATGCCTATCGACACCTATATCTGAAATGCCTATCGACACCTCTATCTGAAATGCCTATCTACACCTATATCTGAAATGCCTATCGACACCTATATCTGAAATGTCTATCGACACCTATATCTGAAATGCCTATCGACACCTATATCTAAAATGCCTATCGACACCTATTTTTGAAATGCCTATCGGAAACTACATCTGAAATGCCTATCAGCACCTATATTTGAAATTCCTATCGGCAACCATATCTGGAATGCCTATCGGCACCTATATTTGAAATGCCTATCGGCTTCTATATCTGAAATGCCTATCGGCACCTATTTTTAAAATGCCAATCGGCAACTATATCTGAAATGTCTATCGGCACCTATACCTGAAATGCCTATCGACACCTATATCTGAAATGCCTATCGACACCTATATTTGAAATGACTATCGACACCTATATCTGAAATGCCTATCGACACCTATATCTGAAATGCCTATCGACACCTATATCTGAAATGCCTATCGACACCTATATCTGAAATGCCTATCGACACCTATATCTGAAATGCCTGTCGACACCTATTTTTGAAATGCCTATCGGAAACTACATCTGAAATGCCTATCAGCACCTATATTTGAAATGCCTATCGGCAACCATATCTGGAATGTCTATCGGCACCTATATTTGAAATGCCTATCGGCTCCTATATCTGAAATGCCTATCGGCACCTATTTTTAAAATGCCAATCGGCAACTATATCTGAAATGCCTATCGACACCTATATCTGAAATGCCTATCGACACCTATATCTGAAATGCCTATCGACACCTATATCTGAAATGCCTATCGACACCTATTTTTGAAATGCCTATCGGAAACTACATCTGAAATGCCTATCAGCACCTATATTTGAAATGCCTATCGGTAACCAGATCTGGAATGCCTATCGGCACCTATATTTGAAATGCCTATCGGCTTCTATATCTGAAATGCCTATCGGCACCTATTTTTAAAATGCCAATCGGCAACTATATCTGAAATGCCTATCGGCACCTATATCTGAAATGCCTATCGACACCTATATCTGAAATGCCTATCGACACCTATATCTGAAATGCCTATTGACACCTATATCTGAAATGCCTATCGACACCTATATCTGAAATGCCTATCGACACCTATATCTGAAATGCCTATCGACACCTATATCTGAAATACCTATCGACACCTATATCTGAAATGCCTATCGACACCTATATCTGAAATGCCTATCGACACCTATTTTTTAAATGCCTATCGGAAACTACATCTGAAATGCCTATCAGCACCTATATTTGAAATGCCTATCGGCAACCATATCTGGAATGCCTATCGGCACCTATATTTGAAATGCCTATCGGCTTCTATATCTGAAATGCCTATCGGCACCTATTTTTAAATTGCCAATCGGCAACTATATCTGAAATGCCTATCGGCACCTATATCTGAAATGCCTATCGACACCTATATCTGAAATGCCTATTGACACCTATATCTGAAATGCCTATCGACACCTATATCTGAAATGCCTATCGACACCTATATCTGAAATGCCTATCGACACCTATATCTAAAATGCCTATCGACACCTATATCTGAAATGCCTATCGACACCTATATCTGAAATGCCTATCGACACCTATTTTTGAAATGCCTATCGGAAACTACATCTGAAATGCCTATCAGCACCTATATTTGAAATGCCTATCGGCAACCATATCTGGAATGCCTATCGGCACCTATATTTGAAATGCCTATCGGCTTCTATATCTGAAATGCCTATCGGCACCTATTTTTAAAATGCCAATCGGCAACTATATCTGAAATGCCTATCGGCACCTATGTCTGAAATGCCTACCGACACCTATATCTGAAATGCCTATCGACACCTATATCTGAAATGCCTATCGACACCTATATCTGAAATGCCTATCGGCACCTATATCTTAAATGCCTATCGACACCTATATCTGAAATGCCTATCGACACCTATATCTGAAATGCCTATCGACACCTATATCTGAAATGCCTATCGACACCTATTTTTGAAATGCCTATCGGAAACTACATATGAAATGCCTATCAGCACCTATATTTGAAATGCCTATCGGCAACCATATCTGGAATGCCTATCGGCACCTATATTTGAAATGCCTATCGGCTTCTATATCTGAAATGCCTATCGGCACCTATTTTTAAAATGCCAATCGGCAACTATATCTGAAATGCCTATCGGCACCTATATCTGAAATGCCTATCGACACCTATATCTGAAATGCCTATCGACACCTATATCTGAAATGCCTATCGACACCTATATCTGAAATGCCTATCGACACCTATATCTGAAATGCCTATCGACACCTATATCAAAAATGCCTATCGACACCTATATCTGAAATGCCTATCGACACCTATATCTGAAATGCCTATCGACACCTATATCTGAAATGCCTATCGACACCTATTTTTCAAATGCCTATCGGAAACTACATCTGAAATGCCTATCAGCACCTATATTTGAAATGCCTATCGGCAACCATATCTGGAATGCCTATCGGCACCTATATTTGAAATGCCTATCGGCTTCTATATCTGAAATGCCTATCGGCACCTATTTTTAAAATGCCAATCGGCAACTATATCTTACATGCCTATCGGCACCTATATCTGAAATGCCTATCGACACCTATATCTGAAATGCCTATCGACACCTATATCTGAAATGCCTATTGACACCTATATCTGAAATGCCTATCGACACCTATATCTGAAATGCCTATCGACACCTATATCTGAAATGCCTATCGACACCTATATCTGAAATGCCTATCGACACCTATTTTTGAAATTCCTATCGGAAACTACATCTGAAATGCCTATCAGCACCTATATTTGAAATGCCTATCGGCAACCATTTCTGGAATACCTATCGGCACCTATATTTGAAATGCCTATCGGCTTCTATATCTGAAATGCCTATCGGCACCTATTTTTAAAATGTAAATCGGCAACTACATCTGAAATGCCTATCGGCACCTATATCTGAAATGCCTATCGACACCTATATCTGAAATGCCTATCGACACCTATATCTGAAATGCCTATCGACACCTATATCTGAAATGCCTATCGACACCTATATCTGAAATGCCTATCGACACCTATATCTGAAATGCCTATCGACACCAATATCTGAAATGCCTATCGACACCTATATCTGAAATGCCTATCGACACCTATATCTGAAATGCCTATCGACACCTATTTTTGAAATGCCTATCGGAAACTACATCTGAAATGCCTATCAGCACCTATATTTGAAATGCCTATCGGCAACCATATCTGGAATGCCTATCGGCACCTATATTTGAAATGCCTATCGGCTTCTATATCTGAAATGCCTATCGGCACCTATTTTTAAAATGCCAATCGGCAACTATATCTGAAATGCCTATCGGCACCTATATCTGAAATGCCTATCGACACCTATATCTGAAATGCCTATCGACACCTATATCTGAAATGCCTATCGACACCTATATCTGAAATGCCTATCGACACCTATATCTGAAATGCCTATCGACACCTATATCTGAAATGCCTATCGACACCTATATCTGAAATGCCTATCGACACCTATATCTGAAATGCCTATCGACACCTATTTTTGAAATGCCTATCGGAAACTAC